>SNQJ01S0029626.1:22974-82880 GCA_010110895.2 Picea sitchensis | reverse complement strand
TGAACTTCTTTTGTTGGATCTTGCTCTCTGTCCTCCATTCCTTTGGCTAAGATTCTGAAGCTGTTCTCCTTTTCTGTAGTTTCGGTGGATTTGGTTTTCTGTGGTTCTGGCTGGTCATTCCTTTGGCCTCTTGCTCTTGTTCTCCCTTTACAGGCTTGCTACCATCCTTCATCCCCTTCTTTTTCAGTGGAGGGGGGGTTTTTTGGACAATTTCTTTGGAAATGGCCATATTTGTGGCAACCTCTGCACTTGAACGGGAGTTGTTCATAGTCCAGCTTTTGGAAGTGCTGCCAGTTGCCGACCTTCAGCTTTATGGCCTCTGGTAGGCCTACCTCCAGATCAACCTCTACACAGATCCTTGCACAAGAATACTGGTCTCTAGGTTCTTCTCGGTCGATGTAGTGGCCAAGACCATTGCCCATTGCTTGAAGCGAAGAGGGGTTCCAGCAGTGGATTGGCAGGTTGGGAAGCCTTACCCAGACCGGGACATCCTTGGGGACTTCTGAAGCAGGGTCAAAGTTCGGGGTCCATCTGTTTAGGTAAAGTCCTTGAGTGCCCATGAAGTATGGGCCATTTCTGAAAATCAGATCTCTATCCTTCTGGGAGATAAATTCGAATATAAAGTATCCTCTCCCGACCGCGTAGCATGTCACACTGTTTGCTATCAGAGGTCTCCAGTTTCGCTGAATCCAATTGTCGGTGGATCTGGTTGAGGGCCAGAGTCCCATAAACTGCCCATTGAGTCCTCGTTCAGAGAGAGACAAGGCGACTTTGATAGGGAGATCCGGAGGGAGGTCGATCTCTGGAATATCGTTCAGCTTCTTGACAAAGCTCGGGGCTTCTACGGCGGTCGTTTTTTTGCTGCATGATTCTACCAGGCGCCTGAAGGAGGAGGCGGGGGAAGGAGGGGGTGGCGGCTCCCCTCCCTGGGCTGCCATTGCATCACTCTCAAACCCTTAACACAGAGCTAGGTCAGGGCGTGCGCGCGCTTCCCACTGCTTTAGATTATGCGACCCAAATAGAAATCTAATTGTTGCAACCAGTTATTCAACTTTAATAAGAACAACAAACTATCTTGATCATACTTCTTGGATGTTTTTTAATCAAACTTTTCAAGAAAAGAAGTTTCTTTAGTTCACCTAGTGATCCAGATTATACTAAGAATGAAATGAAGATAAAGATATAACAAGGAAACACATTGAGATATTGTAAGAAACACAGATTTATAGTAATACACAATTTCTATTAATGAAATAAATGTACATGCATTTTAAAATATAGAGCGAAATGAACTCACTAGAATGGTGACAATTTGTCTCTAAGAAGATACGTGATGAATACGCACATTCGTAATAAGATGTTTACAATGAGGCTCAAAAGGCCTTTTTTAACACAATCATTAATGAGAAAAACCTAAACATCCAAATCCCTAACCCAAAAAAATGAAATTCCAAAAGGTTTGTGGGGCCCGATGGGGGTAGTTGATATGTCAACTTCTCGAGGGCATAACTTTTGCATACAATATTTGTTTGGGGCACTTGATATACCATCGGAAAGGTCTATTTGAGAAGTAAAACTTTTGGTTGGGGATAGAGTATGTTGTTGGAAATCCTTGGTCTCCACAATTTCCAAAAAACATTGTTTAGGGCTTCAAAATGACCTCAAAAGTTTAGGACCTAAAAAAACTATAGAAAATTACCAAGGTATAAATGACCCCCAGAGTAGAAATGACACTGCAAGATTGAGACTCATAAACAACATGATGTTTCCACATATATGGCTGGCCTAAAAACATCACATACTTCTAGTTGGTAAACGTCACATAGTACCTCATCCTTGAAGGGTGTGATGTCATAGGATGAGAAAAACTATTGGCTAACGCGAAGATCTCGTCCATGGAAAATCCACCCAATGTTGTATGGATATGGGTGTGATGTTGTCGGAAACTCCAACTGCTTAACGATATCTTTTAAGATTAGGTTCTTTTGGCTTCCTCTATCAACAATGAAATGCAATGGGGTCCGCTTCACCCACATCTGTGAATGGAAGAGGAACTCCCCCTCCTTAGGATCCTCTGATTCTTCTGGTTGGATTATTTTGATCGTGACGATAACATTGGGTTCTACATCGATGATTGGTTTCCTTTTATTTTTTTTGAATTAGAGTCTAACTTGGAGCTCAACTCTTTTTCTTTGAGCTTGACCAAAAATGGATGTTTCGAGTGACATCCATCGGTGTTGTGCCAAGGGATTTTTTGGAAGTTACACCACTTTCCTGTGTCCTTATTCATCTTCTCGTTACCCTTGTTTTTCTGCAGCTTGGAATGTTTTTCTTGAGGTTGGCCATTCTGTGAGTTAGGATCGCCTTTACCATACTTTGTTTGTTGCGTATTTGCAGACCCAAAATCCATCTTATTCTGATGTTGAAATTTCTGCTCGATTTTGATAGCATATTGATAAGTAGATCCTAGTGATGAGATGTTCAGAAACTCCATTCATATTTGGATGTACCCATGTAGACCCAACCTGTAATTTTAGAAAAATTTGTCGCTCAGAGTCTTTGATATCAAGCTTGGTGCACAAAGTATGGAAGGTATGTGTGAACTCTAACACTGTTTGGTCCCTCTCCTGACATAGTGTGGTCCATCTCATGTACTAGTCATGATAGTTTCCAACAGGTTAATATTGTTCCTTAATGACATCTATAAAAAAATACCAAGTGGGTTCAGCCTCAAACATTCCATACTCCTCTGTGGAATTTTTCTCACAGTAAGTCTCCCACCATTTTTTTACATGGGGGACAACCTTAAGGAGAACAAAGGTGACCTTTTCTCTATCGGAAAAATTATGGATAGATAAATAACCTTCTAGGAGATTTAACCACTTTTCCAAAGAATCCACATATATTTGACCTTCAAACACATGAATATCAAAATTAACTTGTACCTTGAAGGAGGTGGTTCTTCCAAAGTGGTCATTTGACGAAGATGTGTTTGATGTTGTTGGAAACTGTTGAAGGATTTGGGAAAAATACTCCATCATTTCGTTCCTCTGTTGCATGAGGGATTCCTTGAGAAATAGATGAATAGGATCTCCTGCTCCCTCATTTATCTTTTCTTCCCCCATGGGAGGTCATCAGGTTTGGCGAGGAAAATATTTCATAGGTTCAAGCAGTTTGAGTCCCAACTCCTTATACACTAACCTTATTAAGGACATGCAAAGAGAAACAAATAAAGAGAGACTACTTTGATACCACTGATATGGATTATACTAACAAAAAAATGAAGACATAGATATAACAAGGAAACACACAAAGATATTGCAAGCAACACCGAGATACAATAATACACAATTTCTATTAATTAAAGAAACGTACAAGAACTGTAAAATATAGAGAAAAATGAACTCCCTATAATGGTGGAAACTTATCTCTGAGAAGAGATGTGACGGCTATGTGCCTTTGCAAGAAGATGTTTACAATGAAACTCAAAAGGTCTTTTTAACATAATAATTAATGAGAAAACCCTAAACATCCAAAACCCTAACCCCAAAATATGAAACACCAAAAGGTTTATGGGCCTTGATGGGGGTAGTTGATATGTCAACTTCCTGAGGGCGTAAATTTTGCATACGTTCTTTTTTGGGGGAACTCGATATACCATTGGAAAGGTCTAGCGGAGAAGTAAAACTTTTGGTTAGGGCCGAGGTAATTCGTTAACAACCTTTGGCCCCCGAATGTCCAAAAAACATCGTTTAGGGCCTCAAAATGGCCCCGAAAGTTTAGGACCTGAAAAAACTATAGAAAAGTGCCAAGGTGGAAAACTGTGTTTTGAGCCAGTGGAATAGGTGGGTGGCCACCAATATCCACCTGAATCACCTAGTGACTCGAGTCTTTGGAGACTCCACTAACTCGTTTTGTATGATTTATTGCATTCAACATGGAAGGATTTTCTCATTGGAAACTCAATATCCCTGTCATAATATGTATCAAAATCAGATAAGTACTTGTCTCTACAACTTTTCATCCTTTCAACAAATAATTGTTGTCCCACCAGGTCCAAAATGTTAAAAATTACGATTCCTTCCCATTTTTAGCACCAAAAATGTTTAAAATCCATATTTATTTTGTTAACCATGGATATCAACTAGACACCAAGATTTAGTTTTTCCTAAATTACTTCATCCCCTACCTTATTGATATCTAAAGAACCTTGCTAAGTTCAATGGTAATGGTCCTAAAACTATTGAGGAGCACCCTATGAGCTTCCAAGACTACACTGAATTTCTAATAGTTTATCATGATGATGTATTCATGTAGATGCTTGTACAATCTTTGGAAGGAGACATTAGAGCATGGTTCATGAACTTGACACCAAAGTTCATTGCAACATGACAATAATTCTATGAGTTTTTGCTACATTGTTAAGGAGATAATAAGGATTCTTATGGTTTGTTGATGGAGTTTAACTCAAATAATAGGAAGGATGGAGAATGTGTTAAAACCTTCAATGAAATATTTTATAAGCCATATTTTTGAATTCTTGAGGATGTGATACCTTCAAAAGATACTACCATGATGATTTATGCAACTCCTCATGATTCAAAATATTTTTTGTTTCTCAAAGAAAGGAGATCTTATAATATTGCTAAAAGGTTTAATGATGCATTAGAATTGGAAATAAATATGTTTTCCTCAGGAAAAGTTCATAGATCTCATTCATAGTTTACTAGGGAGGGAAGGTGTAAACAAGATGTTCTCTCTCGATGCAAACTATTCTCACTTAAAGGAAATCATTGTGATGCTACAAGATCTTGAGAATAATGAAAAATCAAAGCATGTGATTTCCTCACAAATGAAAAAAAAATTATGAAAGAAGTTACTTTCACCTACCAAATGAGTAAATCAACAATATTATTATGATAAACAATCAAATTCTAAAGAGATGGGAGTTTTCATGAATGAAAAAGTTCATTTCCGACGTAAGAGTCTCATGGTTCTGCATTTGGTGCCTTGATTAGACCACTATGAAAATAGATGACGACTCCTTAATTTTGATTACTTATCGATAAATAATTGTTTCATATAACCTTTTTATTGAAATACAAAAGATTTATAATGTCATTTCTAAGCAGCATATGGAATTTGCATGTGTGTTTTTTACAGTGACAAATATGTGGGTGTTGATTATGATAATAATATGGTTGAAAAACCATCCAAAGTTCAACACTTTAAAGAGGAATGTGAAATAAACACTAGCATTCATGAATCACATTCACCTTCTGAAGTATTGAAGGATTGAGAACATGAGAGAGACAACCAAAGAGATGGTAATTTTCAACATATGATTTATGAGATTAATGGATCATTTCTTAGGATTTCTCCTTATATGAATGCTCGTGTTATGAATATGAGTCTTTCTCAATGTGCATTGAGCCCTACTTTTTACATCAGGAATGAGAAAAATCATGTGGATGGAAGCAGGAACAATGCCAATATGATCACAGAGAGTTGTTGCAAAAGGTTGCAGTTCCTACCCGATTGAATGGATGGAGTGGTGACCATTGCACATTGCCTTACACAAATTTTGGGTTGCATTGGGTACATGATCTGGAAGTGCGGGTTGTTATAACATCATTTTCTACCTCATAAGAATTGATTTCTTATTGGTTTTCCTCAAATACCCTTTCCCTAATTGCATACTGAAATCCCCTTAAGTTCCTTAAAAATTATTAAAAAAACTCATTTTCTAAGATATATGCGCCATAATAGTTATACAGAACATGTACATATGCAAGTTTCTCTTAAACATAGCACATTTACATTTATTTTGGATAAAAAAATTATTAAATTGTGAAACTTTGGGGGTGATTTACGAGTTCCTCCAGTTCCTGACCCACTATTACCCATGGATAACTACTCTAACCACTTATTTGTAGTATAAAAAGAAGACAAGGAGTAGAGGAGAGGAATTCACCCCATATAGCATCATTATGTTGGCAAATGTCCAAGTCTGCAAGCCCATGTTCCTGAGTCTTTGAAATTCCATCTTCAGATCTGGAAACCCTTGTTCTAGTCATCCTTGTTATTCTATATTGTTAGTGAGATACTCCTTTGTTGGACACACCAAATACACTGAGAGGGATGGGTGAATAGTGTAGGGATCTTTTCCCCAAAAGTTCCTCTTCACAAAACTCATTAGTTAGCAATCACCATTTACTCATTACTTATTGTTGTCAATTATAATCAGTTAAATGTGAACATATATCAACAATATATCATCAACAAATCATCACCACAAGGAACACAAGATGTATGTACACTTTTATTTTTATTATGGACTACAATCCTTGGGTTATCAACACCAATTGAATAGAGTACAACTCTACAAGAGCACCAGCTCTATAATGCAAGACTCAACTTGCACCCTCAGCACCAACTGAGATGAGGAAAAAATCCTCAACAGATATCAATCTGTCAACATGTACGTGACCTGTCGGTAGTGCAACAAACATATGTATGTTCCCTACAAGTAGTACAACTCACGTATGTACACGACCAGTCTGTACTACAACCTATGTATCACATCTGGGTACTTAGGGTTTTCTCTTCAAGATGAACTCAGATCCTCTGTAACCTTCAATCAAATTCTCTTCTTTCTTTCACTGTCCAATCTGATCCATAACCAATCACAACACATCCAATCTCTCCAACAACTTACTCATGCTCCTCAACCATACAATATGAATGTTATTCAATCATGTATAAGAAATCAACATATTATGGAAATCATATCAATACTAAATCATAAGAGTGTTGCTCACTCTATCAACCAACATAAACCACATCACAACATCCATACCAAGAATTCCTTAAGCATTCACCACAGAACAAGCAAGAGTATCCATCAAGACAACAATGTAACCGTACCAGAGTCTCTATGGCAGATCTAAGCTCATAGAATGCATATCTGGAACCTGCTTCAGTCTTCAAGATCCTGGCACCAAATCACACACAAGTCTTCATGACTTCATCCACTGTACACGCTCTGTCCTCATTCAGCCCATGTATGTACATGCCCTGGCTCACTGTATCCTGCGTATACCTCAGAAACTAGGGTTTCTGAACTTTTGAGACTTTTGTCATCATGCTCTCAAGCTTACTGAAACTTTGAAGTTTCCATGAGATCCTACGGACCTTCTCTCTCTCAGAATAGATCTTCCATACATGCTCAAGAGATACATTTTCACAAGAGACCCTTGCCTCTTATTTATACTGTCTAAGTAGCTTCCTTAGAAGCATATTCTAGGTCACTTAACCCACTTCTAGGTCACTTAACCCATTTTCCTTATTTTATGGTTAACCACTTTCCATATTTAGAAAGTTCTCCATTTAAACATTCCTCCTTGAATTTGTCACCTCGCTTTATCATTTAAATAATCTTCTTTGATTTTGTCACTTCACTTTATTATTTAAATAATCCTCCTTGACTTGGTCACTTTACTTTATCATTTAAATGATAATTTCTTCTTTGAAATCTCTTTGACTTCTTTGACCTTTTTGTTGGAATGTTTTACAGGAGGCATGTTCTTGTCATTGATGGCAAGAACAACAACGACGATGGAAAATAGGAAAAGCATAAGCTCAAGAGGAGGAGCGAACAATATGCAAAGATCAAAGAAACTCAGGAGGGGGATCGTGACCGTCGAATCTGCAAGCCAAATCAATGACATGGATGAATTTCAGAGAGAGAAAGTAGAATTAAACAACTCGCTAGTTCTAATCCTGCAATCGGTCTAGATTTCCAGATCTCATAAACCCAAATATCGATGATTTTGGTTGATCTAACAAATGATCAGATTAAGTCAGATTAAGTTGTGACCGTCAGATGCACAACCACCAGATCAACGACAAGGATAGATTGTGGAAATTGAAGGAAGAATTAAACATCATGCTATTTACAATCCTACAATTAGTCAGCATCGTCAGATCTTATAGCCTCAAAGATCGATGATTGTGGTTGACTCACCAATAGTGAACAACTTCAAATTGTGGAGTTTGGGTGACGAGTTAAATCACTCGCAAGTTGTGGTTCTACAATCATCGTCAACTATTGATCTTCTTCGAGTGTTTTCATAACCGTTGGATCACTTTAAAGTGGAAGGATAGGATAAGAGGGGGAAAAGTTGAGAATTTTATTATCTAAATACCCGTCAGCCGTCAGATCAAACCAAAATTCCCGTTAGTCATCGGATCATCTTAAAGTGGAAGGATAGGATAAGAGAGGTAAGATATGAGATCTCATTTATGCAAATTTCCGTCAGTCGTTGGATCATTATAAGTGGAAGGACATGATAATATAGAAGAGTTGAATTACAGACAGATCGAGTCGTTGATCTAAATCCTGATCAAATGAAAATCATTCACTTCGAGTATAAAGATGTGAGGAGGTTACTCTCTGAAAAAATCTCACTTCAGATTTTTCAATTTGAGATTTGAAAAACTCAAAGCCCGGAGAGCCGGAAATCTGAAATGAATAAAGACCATTGGATCTAGAGAACATACAATGACTGTTAGATTAGGGAGATCTATGTCAGTAGACCACGTCAGCAAGGACACGTGCCAGACCATGTCTGAATACCATGTTAGAAGACCACATCTACAAGGACATGTGAAAGACCACGTCAGCAGACCACGTCTACAAAGACATGTGGAAGACCACGTCAACAAACCACGTCAGCAAATACACATGGAATAATTAGATGATGACAAGTGTCAAGAGAAAATTGGCTTGTGTCATGTCAACAAGACACGTGTGTAATGTTACGTCACTCTGGAAGGTTTACTTCAGGAGTTTCACCACAAACAAATGAAAAAAGCTTTGAAGTTTCGAAGTGGACACGAGTCGTCTGATCTAAAGATCACATCGGAAGCATTCTTGACTGTTGATAAAAATACAGTGGAAGGATAGCGTAAGTTGAATGGATAAAATGTTGAGGGGTGAAGTCCTGGAGTGAAGGATGACTGTTGGATTAAAGAGGAAAGATGTCAACAGATCTTCCATTTCAGAAGATATCCAGTCAGAAGAAAACAAAGTTTGAGAATTGAAAGTCCCAAAGGTTGGACTCGCGGAGGAGATCCTGATCGTAGATTCAGGAGAAAGGCATCAATAAATATTCCACTCTAGAAGATTGTCATATGGAGGAAAGTAGGGCTTGATACTTGAAACTCCTGGAGCCCGGATCACGAAGTAAATCACAGTCGTTGATTCAGAAAGGACAGATCTGAACTGTCAGTTCAGGAGCACTGTCAAGATTGTGAGATCGACGGTTTGATTGCATTGAGGTTGTTATCACATAAACTTGTCAAAGACTTAGGATTTTGTGGTCTCTACCTATGTCTGCAAATTTTCATTTCTCTCCTCCTTCTGCAGAACCGATCGTAAGTTTGTCCTCTCGTCTTGTAGCTTTCTTCTATTTTCCCCCATCTATTTTATATACATGTTTTCCCTTGTTGGCTTGCCTGGGAAGTGTCGGCCCTAAGCCTTTATGTTTTTCCTAAATTCGACCACTTCTATATTTACCTCTGTTGCTGAATGCTTTGTTTTCACAAGCCCTCATCCAGTCATTCAAGTAAACTACGTAGGCCAAAGTCGTGAGAACCAAATGAAACACATGAAGTAGTCTGATATAAACTCAAATCAAGTGAGAGAGAAACATCAGTTTTCGACGGCGGAGATCCATCAGGGAGATCGGATCAATGGTCATCAGTTGATTGAGGTCATAGAGTTACATAGAGTATAGCGTCAAAGGGCAGAGTCATGAGGACTCACGAAATGTGAAGTCGCGAAATAATCTAGGCCATCCATTCCAGCAGGATGCATGGCGCCAGATCCGAGCCACAAAGAAATTCTTTTCAGAAAGGATGACGTGATAAGTGTCGATATCCAAAGTATTGAAATGTCAATATGATCTGGGTCGTCCAATGCAAAGAGATGTGTGTCACCCGATCTGAGGGGGTCGCGATTTCATGACTCGGAAGTTTGAGTAGGGAGCGCAACGTGAGTTCGCAAAATGTGAAATTGTGACGCGCCCAAAAGTTGGGCCCACAGTCACAGCCCGCGGTCATATGGAAGCTAGGAAATAAAGAGAGGGAAAGCATATGTCAACCAACAGACGATTGATATTTTTCAAGGAAACGATCGTGGCCATCAAGTTCAAACAAATTTCGACTGTTGATCTAGATGGGTCATTTCGTAGGATCGAGCATCAGGATATTTGAAATCAAGGGGAGTGAAAACTCCCAAAATGTGAAATCTCAAACTTACATATGGGATGAGTGCAAGTTCAAGGCTTGCGGTCGCGTGGGGCGACGAAAAGATCTATGCAAAGGATCGAGGCACCCAAGTTAGTCACAAATAAATATCTATGTGGCCTCGAGGCAACAGAATTGACTCGAAGGAGTCGTGAGCTCCCCTGGAACATTCATGGGTGGCACGCTTCATCTTGATCCCAATGAAAGTAGTTAATGAAAATAGGGAAGGTGGTTGAAACCTTGTTTCACCACATAAATAGAAAGAATGGAAATTATGGCTGTGGAGGGCAGACTGTCAGCCAAAAGTTCCCCCATCATGGATTTTCTTGTGAAGCCCATACTGATCTGATCTTCCGTCTGACAGAAGAATGTAAGTGAAATATGATAGAGGAAGATGCAGATGCCAAGCCTTGAATGTAATGACTAGAGTGTGCTTCTGAAGGGAGCAGTTTTCTTTGAGTATAAATACTCAGTTTTGATATTTTGTTAGGGTCGATGGTTGAGCTAAGCTCCCGATTTGTAAAGTTTTAATGAACACTCTGGTTCTCTGGTTATGTATATGCATTTGAGACTTCTTGTTTAATGTAAGTCAATTTCCTTTTGTCTCTCATTAGAACGCTCGGGCATGGATGATCCAGTCGAGGGTGGTTATGTTTTTGTGATGTAGGTTTGATCATAGTAACATTGCAACCAGTTTTAATCAGTTTCTTGTGTTCTCTTTTCCCTCTGATACTGAGAGCTCGAGCATGGATGATCCAATTAGGTTGTTTTGACTGTATTGTAATGTATGTTTGATTGCAGTACTGTTATAGAATTTTCACTTTCCTGAAGTTGTGAATTCAAGAGGATCTTGTATTTGAAGATTTTCCTCCTTAGGTTGTTGGAAGACCAAATGTCCATAGAAGACCTATTCACTCTCCTCAAGTTCTTCCCCCTACTCACCACTATACCAAACCTATTGACTGAAGTTAGACGAAGACCTCACCTGCTTGTGTTTTCCAACCTAGTTTTCTGAGTTAGAACGATACCATCCTGAGTTTGTGTCCATTAGACCACATTTAAATTATTCATTGTGACATAAAAACTGATGGGTACTGGGATTACCTCTACCTCAATCCAAGGGTGACTTCTGGTGCTAACATTTCTGGCGCCATTGGTGGGGATGAATTGAAGATTTTCCCTAGGATTGAATGAAAAATCTTACTAGTTCTAAAGGTGCATCAGAACCTAGTACATCAAATATTGCACCTGTGCACCTGGAAACTCCATTGATGTGAATCCACTAGCGACTCCACTTTTACAACCATGGCTTCTAGAGGCAGACACATGAGGTCTACTCCGCAGCCGTCTTTAGCAGCACCTGAAGCTGACCTAGAGAAAATTGTCAGAAAGGGAAAGGCCCCTCGAGAAGGTACTTCTACTACTGAACCAAGTATTTCTGATGATTTTCACTGTCCTCCTTTATAAACTCCGATATTCACTTATCGTTTTCCTATTATACCTTCTGTTGGAGTTTCCCAAACTTTAAATTTTGGGAGTGTTCCTGTTGAGTTTTCCCCTCCTGGTCTGGGATTGGAGAGAGAAATCCTTGTCACTCCTATCTCCCCTAAAGTTGTACCGTGGTTTAGACCTAGTTCCTCATAATATTTTCCTACCCCGGGCTTTATCACCCCTCCTCCTGTTAGAGCTACTGATTTTGATGAAAGGGAAACTTTTGTTCCTTTAAATCCTGTAACCTTTTCCCCAAGTCCTTCATTGTTTCCTTTTCCTCCTGGAGGTTCATTTCTAGTCTCCCCTGCTCGAACTGTAAGTTTTAAACCTGTGAAGTAAACCAATTCAGATAGATTCTTAAGCAAAACATAAATTAATCAATGGCTCATTCACATAGTACGCAAAGATTTATACCGAAAACCCTCAACCAGGAAAACCTTTCTTATATTCATTATATCGAATTTCACCATTCACCATACAATATATATACAATGTTTTTAGGTCTTCCATAGATACCAAAAACCTAATCCCTTAATTCAGGATTAATTTAGAAAACCACTAAAAATAACAAAAACCGCCCCCCAAAAAAAAATTGGGGTGCTGCCCCGGGCTACTGCCTGGTTCCGAACGCTGCGAGTAACCAGGGGGGGGAATACCTGGACTCCCCTAGGAAGTGCCCAACACACACGACACAAAGAGCACTACTAGAGGGATCGTCAGACATAGTTGTTGAACCTGACACGCCCACACACACACATGCAAAGAATATAACATATACCCAACACGAATTTCATCCCCTCCTGGTTCTCCTCCACCTATTATCCCTATGGAAGGTGCCAATCCCCCTAGAAATACAATTAATGCCATAGTGGCTTCAACATATGCCCCTCTAGTCTTACCTCAACCCATGAATTCTCTCCCTACTGGAGATTACCTAAAGTATATGCCCAAATTCACTGGAGAGGAAGATATAATTGTTGAAGAACACCTTGATGCCTTCTATATTTACGCAGAAAACCTGAATATTGAAAACGAAGATGTCTGGATGAGATTCTTTGTCCAGAGTCTTGATGGTGAGGTTAGAAAATGGTTTAGGGGATTGACCCCTGGATCTATTGTTGGGATTGAATCTCTAGATGATGTTTTCTTGAGGAAGTGGGGGGGATAAAAAATATTTTATGTATTATATCATAGAGTTCGGGTCCCTAAAGAGAAAAGAAGGAGAATCTGTCTCTAATTTCTCCAAAAGATTCAATAATATGTACAATAAGATCCATGTCAAGATAAATCCTATAGAATCCTCTTCCAAAATCACTTATGCTCGTGCTTTTGACCCCGATTTATACCTCCTGCTCAAAGAAAGAAGAGCTACTTCCTTGGCTCATATGCAAGACACAACCGTGGAAGTAGAGTCCAATGTATTGGCAACCAAATGAATCAGGAATAAGACTGATAGAGACATACCAAGGAAGATACTTGAAGCCTCCACCTCTGGTTCCTCCACTCCCCCCCCTCAAATGAATGAAGTTACCTAGTTACTAAAATCACTTTCCACTAGAATGGAAAGATTGGAAGTAGAGGGGAAGCAGACATACATAAATCCTCAAAATGTTAATAACAGAGGCAACTTCAGGAGGCCGAATAAAAATTATTTTTAGACTATGCAAAGGGAACAAAGATAGAGATGATCAGAAAGTTCAAACCCCTCTCCAAAATAACCTTGTTGATGATGAGGAAAGGGAAGAAGAAGAGCTTGATCCTGAAATCCATTGTCTCGGAGACACCTCCCCATTTCCCCATCTAACTCAATCTGCATACGAGGAGTCCCTCATGGACAATAAGATAAATGAGATGAGTAAAGGGGAGAAGACCAATAGTATCCCTAATAAGTATAATCTCAGGTCTAAGAAGAAAGAAGGGAAGTCTAACATCCCTGATTAGCCTTCTCGAGCAGAGAAGCCAGCTAAAGAGGTAACAAACAACAACAAAGAAAAGAAAACTCAGAACTCCTCGCCAATGGCTAAAGGTCTTGTCCCAGAGGTAAGAGAAATTCTGAAACCCCCTAGCTCCTTTAGGTTTGAGCATGAAATCCAAAAGATCAGGATCCCTATGCCCCTTTCAGAGCTAATCAAGAACGAAGATTTCAAAAAATCCCTCTCTAAGTTGTTGCAGCCTGAGCCATCTTGCCATTCCACGGACTCAGTAAATCTCTAAGAAGAAAAGACAGTGGTCATCTTAGGTCCTATGGTAGAAGATAGAGATGATTCATCCCCTCCCTTCTATACATCACTGAACATACATGCCAAGGTATTGCATAATTGTCTGATGGACTTAGGGGCATCTCATAATCTCATGCCCAAAACTATCATGGAATAACTCGGATTAGAAATCACTAAATATTATCATGATTTATATTTGTTTGATTCAAGGAGATTGCAATGTCTTGGGGTCATCAAAGATCTAGTCATGACTTTGTTCTAGATGCCCATGAAAAGTGTGGTCATGGATATCATGGTAGTTGATGTTCCTCCCAAGTTTGGCATTCTATTGTCAAGATCTTGGATAAAAAGGCTTGGGAGAACATTGCAAATGGACCTCACATATGATGCCATTCCTGTGTTTGGAGGGGAGCATAGAAGACTATACAGATAAGCTCAGTTGGCTTACATTATCAGTGATGAAGAAAATACCACCAATCATCCTATATTCGCCCTTGACACTGATTTGGGATCCAGCTTATTGCATCTCATCGATGCCCCTGAACCTCCTCTTGAGATCAAAAAGTCCATTGCGCTCTGTGGATATTCTCCTCCAATTACCTCTGTTTGGAAAATGTTTTTTGATGGATCCTCTTCTAGAGAAGGTGTAGATGATGGAATAGTCTTGGTTTCCCCTGCTCAGGAAACTATATCTCTTTCCTACAAGTTAGAATTCAAACTACCAATAATGTGGCAGAATATGAAGCTCTTGTTTTGGGATTAAGGGCTATAGAGGACATGGGGATCAAAGAGATATCAGTGTTTGGAGATGCTGAGTTTATTGTCTAGCAGATAAAAAATGTTTACCAAGCAAAACACCCTCGGCTTAGATCGTATAGAAATGAAGTGTGGGATCTGGTAGACAACTTTTTCTTAGCCTTCAACATTTCATTTGTTCCTAGAGAAGAAAACTTCATGGCCAATTCTCTGGTTGTTTCATCAAGCCACTTCAGAGTCCCTATGCCACCTAAAATCAGGTATGATGTAGAAGTGAAATATAGACCCTCCATACCTAACAACGTCAAGCATTGGAAAGTGTTTGAGGATGATCTTGAGATCAAAAGGTTCTTGGAAACTGTTGATGAGTTTTCAGCATTGCATATTGATCAAGATCCTGACTTTGAAATCGATCCTCCTGTTGATGTTTTTCTGAACAAGATCATGATTATCGTATTGTCCAGTTTCCTAGCAATCATATCCCAAAGGGAATAGTTCCTTTGGAAAGATTATTTGACAGGAATGATGTGGAAGCAAAGGGTAAAGTTTCAAGCAAAGATATCGATGTGGCTGAATGCGATATTGGCACAGAGGGGAATCCAAAATTCATGAAGTTGTCAAGCAGCTTGTCGAAGGAACAAATGGCCGAGTATGATGAGTTATTAAGAGAATTCGCTGATGTTTTTGCCTGGACCTATGAAGACCTCAGAACATATGACACCAACTTCATTGAGCATAAGATCCCATTTAAAGAGGAGGCCAAACCATTTAGGCATAAATTAAGACAAATAAATCCTATGTTGTTGCCTATTATGAAAAGGGAGGTAAAAAAGATGTTGGATGCCCAAATCATTGTCCCGTTGAGATATTCTGAATGGGTGGAAAACCTAGTCTTGGTGAGGAAAAAGAACGGAGAAACCATATTCTATGTCGATTTTAGAAACCTAAACAGAAGCTCCAAAAAAGACAATTATCCTTTGCTAAATATGGAACACATATTGCAAAGGGTGACAGGTGCATCCATGATTTCCATGATTGATGGATTTTTAGGCTACAATTAGATCTTTGTCTTACCCGAAGACAGATAAAAGACAAACTTCACCACTCCTTGGGGTACATTCATGTATGCCAAAATTCCCTTTGGATTGATGAACGCAGAAGCAACCTTCCAGCGAGCCATGTACATCGTCTTCATTGGAGAAAGTGATATATTTGTGGTCATCTATCTGGATGACATAATAGTCTTTTCTAGATCCAATAAAGAGCATTGTCAACATCTATGAAAGGTCCTCTCGAAATAAACAAGGTTTGGTCTCTCCCTCAATCCCAAGAAGTCTTTATTTTCCATGAAAGAGGGAAAATTGTTGGGACACATAGTATCTGCCGAGGGAGTAAGAATTGATCCCAGCTGGGTGGAAGCAATCCAAACCTTGTCACTTCCCAGATCCAAGAAGGAAGTTCAGTCTTTCCTGGGCAAAATTATTTTTTTGAGAAGGTTTGTTTCAAATTTTGCTAAATTGGTGAAACATATCACAACTATGCTCAGGAAGGGGAGTGAAGTAAAATGTACTGCTGATCCCAAAGAATCCTTCAATCAAATAAAAAAGGCATTGACTGAGGCACCTATGCTGATCAGTCTTGATTATTCCAAGGATTTTCTGATTTTTTCCTTCGCTTTATTTGATACAATAGAATTTGTTTTGTTGCAGAAGAATGTTGGAGGGCTGGAGCAGCCTATCTCCTTTTTCAGAAAATCACTAAGAGACACAGAGGTCAAATACGACATCATGGAGAAACATGCCTATGCCTTGGTGAAATCTCTCAAATATTTCAGAGTCTATGTTTTGCATTTGAAGATTGTTTCATATGTTCCTTTAGCTTCTGTGAAGGACATTCTCATTAAACCAGACATAGATGGAAGAAGGAGCAAGTGGATTGCTAGAATCCTTGAATTTGATCTGGAAATAAAACCCACCAAACTAGTTAAAAGACAAGGTTTAGCCAGATTGTTGGTTGAATCTAATTATAAATCTTTGGGGGTTAACTTCATCAACACTTTCTCAGAAGATCAACAGGCCGAGTTGTTTGATAGCAGCCCTCAAGAAAATCCTCCAATGGAACAATGCGCCTGGTACAAAGACGTTATATATTCCCTGCAAGAGTTAAGGCCCCTTGATGGTATGGGAAAGAGTAAGGCAAGAGATTTATAGCTCAAATCAATTATATATTTCCTTATTGACTAGGTCTTGTATTAGAAAGACCCTCTGGGAGTGCTTCTGAGATGTTTAGACCCACAAGAGGCCCAAAGGATTATGTTTGATTTTCATGGCAGCCTATGTGGGGGACATCATTTATGGAAAACCATGGCCTACAAAATTCTCAGGGATCGGTACTACTAGCCTACTCTATTCACTGATGTCTGTGAAAAAATCAGGGCTTGCATCAAATGCCAGAAATTCTCCGGGAAGCAGCAGCTCAAGTCTCTGCCACTTAAGCCTGTTGTAGCTTTAGGTCCCTTTCAACATTGGGGCCTAGATTTTATTAGGGAGATTCACCCTCCTTCAAGTGGCCAGATTATTTTACCAAGTGGATAGAGGTTATCCCCACAAGGAACGCTTCTCATAGGGTGATCATTGGTTTTCTGGAGGATATTATAGCAAGGTTTGGTTGCCCGACTAGAATTGTCACTGACAATGCTACATCCTTTAAGGCTAAACCACTGATCAAGTTTTTTAGCAGTTCCAGATTGCATTGATCCACTCTACCCCCAAGGCAATGGATTAGCAAAATCCTCTAACAAAATCCTGATAAAGATCATCAAAATATTGCTAGAGGATAACAAGAAAGCATGGGATTCAAAGCTCAAACTTTCTCTATGGGCTGATAGAGTGACAAAAAAGAAGTCCCTGGGCATCTCTCCTTTCCAACTTGTATATGGGATTGAATAATATTTTCCTTCTTAGATCGCCTTTCTGGTGGAAAATTTCTTCCGAGATTGCCAGGAAGAGCCTAATGACATGATCAGGAGGATACATTAGCTGGTAGAGGTGCATCAGACTAGAGAGTAGACGAAAAACAAAGCACATGACCGTCAACGAAGGATCAAGGAGGATTTTGATAGGAAAGTAAGAAAAGAGGATTTCTCCCAGATGGGATGCGCCCAGACAAGACAAGGGAAATCATGGTAAATTTGAAGCCCTTTGGATCGATCCCTTCAATATTTCTGAGGTATTGAAAAATAATACTTACAGGTTGCAAAATTTGGAGGGAGATGAAGTTTTTGGTGGCCCTGTAAATGGGCACTTCCTAAATAATATTTTTGTTCAAATCTACAATAGGCACCCCACCATTGTAAACACCATCTATGTTTTATGTTTATTTTTTTTTTAATAGGAGACTCCATAACCCAAAGCAAAGACACTGGAGCTGCGCGTTCTTGGCAGCTCGCAGGGAGCCTATCATCCCCTGTGGAGCCAAATGTTATCACATAAACTTGTCAAAGCCTTAGGAGTTTGTGGTCTCTACCTAAGTCTACAAACTTTCCTATCTCTCCTCCTTTTGTAGAACCGATCATAAGTTTGTCCTCTCGACTTGTAGAGTTCTTCTGTTTTCCCTCATCCGTTTGATCGACCTATTTTCCCTTGTCGGCTTGCCTGAGAAGTGTCGGCCCTAAGCCTTTCTGTTTTTCCTAAAGTCAACTACTTATCTCTTTATCTATGTTGTTGAATAATTTTTTTTCCTGAGCCCTGAGCCAGTCATTCAAGTAAACTACGTAGGCCATAGTCGCAGGCACCAAGTGCAACACATGAAGCAGTCTGATATAAACTCAAATCAAGCGAGCAAGGAAGATCAGTTTTTGATGGTGGAGGTCCATCGATCATATTAGATCAACTGTCATTAGGTGATCGAGGTCATAGAGTTACACAGATTATAGCATCAAAAGGCCGAGTCATGAGGACTCACGAAATGTGAAGTCGCGAAATAATCTAGGTCGTCCATTCCAGCAGGATTCATGGTGCCAGATCCAAGCCACAAAGAAAGTATTTTCGGGGAGGTTGACGTGGGAAGTGTCGATATCCAAAGTCCCAAAATGAAAATATGATCTAGGCCATCCAATGCAAAGAGATGCGCGCCACCTGATCTGAGGGGGTCGTGATTTCGTGACTCAAAAGTTTGAGCAGGGAGTGCAACGTGAGTTCGTGAAATGTGAAATTGCGACGCGCCTGAAAGTTGGTCCCACAATCATATGGAAGTTGGGCCATAAAGAGAGGGAAAGCACCTGTCAAGCATCGAACGAGTGATATTGTTCAAGGAAATGATCTTGGTCATCAAGTTCAAACAAATTCCGACCGCTGATCTAGATGGGTCATTTCACAGGATCGAGCATTGGGATATTTGAAATCAAAGGGAGTGAAAACTCCCGAAATGCAAAATCCCAAAATTTCATATGGGATAAGTGCAAGGTCAGGGCTTGTGGTCATGTGGGGTGATAAAAGGAGCTACGCAAAGGATCAAGGCACCCGAGTTGGTCACAGAGAAAGATCTTTGTGGCCTCGAGGCACCATAATTGACTCGAAGGAACCGTGAGCTCGCCTAGAACATTCATGGGTGTCGGGTTTCATCCCGATCCCAATGAAAGTAGTTAATGAAAATAGGGAAGGTGGTTGAAACCTTGATTCACCACATAAATGGAAAACATGGAAATTCTGGCCGTGGAGGGCAGTCTGTCAGATGAAAGTTCCCCCGTCATGGATTTTCTTGTGAAGCCCATACTGATCTGATCTTCCGTCTGATAGAAGAATGCAAGTTCAATCTGACAGAGGAAGATGCAAATGCCAAGCCTCTAATGTAATGACTAGAGCACACTTCTGAAGGGAGCAGATTTCTTTGAGTATAAATACTTAGTTTTGATATTTTGTTAGGGTCGATGGTTGAGCTAAGCTCCTGATTTGTAAAGTTTTAATGAACACTCTGGTTCTCTGGTTATGTATATGAATTTGAGACTTCTTGTTTAATGTAAGTCAGTTTCCTTTCATCTCTCTGTAACAGTTGTGTTAGAACGCTCAGGCATGGATGATCCAGTCGAGGGTGGTTATTTTTTTTTATGTAGGTTTGATCATAGTAACATTGCAACTAGTTTTAATCAGTTTATTGTGTTCTCTTTTCCCTCTGATACTGAGAGCTCGAGCATGGATGATCCAGTTGGGTTGTTGTGACTGTAATGTAATGTATGTTTGATTGCATTACTGTTATAGCATTTTCAGTTTCTCGAAGTTGTGAATTCAAGAGGATCTTGTATTTGAAGCTTTTCCTCCTTAGGCTATTGGAAGACCGAATGTCCATAGCAGACCTCTTCACTCTCCTCAAGTTCTTCCCCCTACTCACCACTATACCAGGGCTTAATTATGTTGCTAACAACAAGGATTGAAGGTGCGCGAATGTTGATGAGTTGAGGGCGGGCCGCAATCGAAACCATGGTTTTAGAGAAAGGACACGTGGAGGCTCGAGGTAAATTGTGGGGCAAAAAATAGTTTTTTCTAAACCACCTTTGGAAGCACCCACAATGACGTGGTTACATGAGCTCATTGCCCAAGGTCATATCGAGGGAGGAGCTAGCATGTCACTAAGCTCCACTCCGAAGTTGGGGAGATCGAGAGTTGGGAGATTCAGGGTGACTCACGACAGATGACCCGAAATGTGAAGTACCAAAGTGATTGGCCCTATGTAACCATCAAAGGTCACGTGAGGGAAGGGGATTAGGAGCCAAAGAAGACAAAACTGACTGACTGTAACTGACAGAGAAGATGAAGAGTTATGACTACCAGAGAAGCCAAAGAATATAAGGAAAATGACCATTGATGATGAACACATTCAACATAACCTCCATAGAAGATGAAGAGTTTCCATGATGATCATGCAGAGGACTCAGTGTGTGAAATATATGCAGAACATAGAAGAGGGAGTGAATTTTTCATTAGCTATGTTGTTGAAAGGATGAGACAGAGAGAACAATCTAAAGGGTAGAACAATGGTGCAGTGAAGAGAATGCAGAGGCATAGCGCATAGAATGGACATGGTGCACAAAGCATAAAACATAGAAGAACAGAAAGTGCAAGAGATGCGAGCATGAGGACACTGATGCAGACATAGTTGAGAAGTGTAGTAGAATAGTGATGAGACTGGTAATCCATTGATAAACATTGTATCACTGTAATAAATTTTAGTAACAAAGATTTATATCTCATGGTGGTTGGGAGGTGCTAGGGAGGATTGTTGTCCTCAGAGTTTCAAGTAGGTGCTTGAACATAGGGATTCATAGCTTCCATCTGGTTGCAGCTCGAAAAACCAAGGTGGTAGGGTGGTGCAAGGGAGAAATATTTTTCTATGTTATACAGGTTGGTTCCTATGTGACTGGAAGTTGGTGCCTCCATCCATTTGGTTCTAGAACACTCAGGGAGTCAGTGCCTCCTTCTAGTGGGTGCTAGAGAAACTAGAGAGTTGGTTCTCTCAGCAAGTTGCTTCTTGTAAAATAGAGGTGGTAGCCTCAAAAGGAGTTGGTGCTCATAAGAATGATAATGTACAGAAAATAAAGACTACTTATCATATCAAGAAGAAGAGGTTTTCTCCCTTTATGGGTTTCCTCAGGAAATATGTGTCTTTGTATCTTCCATGTGTGTGATTGAAGTTGAATATTCTATTGCTTACTTCCCTACATTATTTTGATCATCATTAAGTGTTCTGTAAAGAGTTTAAAATGGGCATAATTGTTTAAGCAAAGTGACAACTGATTCACCCGCCCCCCCCTCTCAGTTGGCCAACAATTGGTATCAAAGCAGGTTCCTTTTATCTAAGGGTAGATCCTAAATCTTAAACATGACTAGCTATGAAGGAACTTCAGCCAATAAGCCCCCCCTGTTCAATGGAACAAATTTTGCCTTCTGGAAAGTTAGGATGAGAACTTACATAATGGATTTAGGTGCATATGTATGGGATGTGGTAGAGACTGGTTATGTAAAGCCGATTGTATTATCTTCTAAGGATGACAAGCTAGAATTCAGCTTCAACGCTAAGGATATGAATTCAATTCTGAGTGGGCTTGCAGAAGCAGAATTTGTAAAAGTTATGCACTTAGAATTTGCCAAAGAAATGTGGGACAAACTCATTAGCAGTTATGAAGGTAATGAGGAGGTAAAGGATGCCAAGCTTCAAATCTACATAGTATAGTTTGAATAGCTAAATATGAAAGAGGATGAAACTGTTGGGAAATACTTTATGAGAGTTGAAGAACTAGTAAATGCAATGAAAGGACTTGGTGAAAAAATTGAGGAAGCCTCTTTAGTTCAGAAAATTTTGAGATCTTTGCTAGATAGGTTCAACCCAAAGGTATTTTCTATAGAATAAATTAATGATCTAAAAGCTTTGCCTTTTGATCAACTTCTAGGAACGTTGATTGCATATGAAATGAGGATAGTTAAAGATAAACCCACTTCTAGAGAAACATCATTTAAAGAAGATAAGGATGAGGATTCTGAGCCTGATGAAATTGAAGAAAAATTTGTGAGAAGACTAAATAAAGGATCGGGAAGGTACCAAGGAAAGTTTCCCTAAAAATGTTTTAACTGTGGAAAGATATGTCACTTTGCATCTAAGTGTCCACATAAGAAGAAGGACCAGAACTCTGAAGGTGAAGAGAAGTACAAATCCAAGAGATTTGGTAAAAGGAAAGGTTTATGTGTAAACAATGATGACTCTTCAGGAGATACAGATAGTGACTCTTCTTGTGAAGATAAGGTTAATGAATTTATGCTTATGGCCAAAGAGGATTATGATAATAAAAGAACAGTAAGTGATGTTAATGATGAAGAAGTTGTGGTTGACTTGGAAGGAGAACTAATCAGTTCCCTAGAAGAAATTGCCAGACTCAGATCTAAGAAGAAAAAGAAAAAACAATTGCTGATATAGTTCGATAAAGACAGTAAAAACCCGATGAAGACTTTGCTCTACTAAAAGTGGAATTATAAGAGGCAAAGAAAATATAGGACATTCTGAAACAACAGTTATCAGAGAAGAAGGAAAGATGTGAAGCCTTGGAAGAAGAGGTAGTAAAAACCAGAAAAGAGATGGAGAAGTTTAAAACATTGTATCTCCAAAATCTTCCAAGCATTAAAGCCTTAACAGAACTAAATGACATTCTGAGCAAACAAAGATCTCCTTTGTTGAAGACTAGTTTAGGTTATGTAAATGGTTCAAGCAACAAACAACCAAAAAACAAAGTGCCAGTAAAGATAATCAAGTTCCAAGTCAGCAGATAATCAGACCATGTGAGTACTATGCCACCAAAAGCTAATCAAGACAAGATGATCCCTGATAAAAAACAAAGATATCAGAAGATGGAGCAACACACGCCAAGAAGAAGGACATCCTTCAGGTACCAAAATTTCTTCCATGGTTACTGTTTTTACTGTTCTAATTTTGGTCATAAGATTGCAAACTGTCAAATTAAGCTTAGAGACATGCAACTGAGGAGGTCAAGAAATAAACAATCTTTGCAACATAGAAATAAGCATCCAATGAGTAGACAATGTAGCACCAATCAATTTGACCTATTGAAAAATGAGCTCGAATGTTATAACTATCATAAATTTGGCCACAAAGCTGCAAACTGCCATCTGAAGAATTACAAGACAGATCCAAGGATAAATCCCTTAGCTAGAAATCCCAGCACATGGAAAAAGAAAGATAGTGAAAAATGTGGTCTAGTACTTTCATCTCAAAAACAAAAACACCCCTGGTATATAGACAATGGATGTTCCAAGCACATGACTGGAGATAAGGATAAGTTTATGTCTATAAGTAAAAGAAAAATAGGAAATGTACACTTTGGAAATGATGAACCAGGTAAAATCAAGGGTAAAGGGATGGTGAGTTTGAGTAATGGTAAAGGAAATTCCCAGGATGTTCTGCTTGTAAATGGGCTGAAACATAATTTTCTCAGTGTAAGTCAAATGTGCGACAGAGGATGTGAAATGGTGTTCACTTCCAAATATTGTAAGATAAAGACTGTAAACTCAGGACAAGTGGTGGCTAAAGGCATAAGGACAGATAATAATGTATATGTGTTGAAAGAAGATAAAGAAGAGTGGCATCTAAGAAAACATGATGAAATATGGTTATGGCATAGGAGACTTGAACATCTAAACTTTGACCACTTAATCAAGCTCAAAAATCTTGAGGCAGTAAAAGATCTTCCAAGAATATCAAAGCCACAAGATTGTGTGTGTAAAGCCTGCCAAGTAGGAAATCTAACCAGGACACAGTTTAAATCCAAGAGCTTTGCTTCAACAGAGAAACCACTCCAATTAGTTCATATGGATTTATGTGGACCATCAAGATAGGAAGGAATAGGGAAGGAAAACTACTTTATGCTGATCATTGATGATTACTCCAGACTCACTTGGGTTGCTTTTCTCAAAGAAAAAGCTAAAGCATTTGAGAAATATAAAATATTTAAGGCTTTAACTGAGAATCAAACAGGAAACAAGTTAAACGCAGTAAGATCAGATATAGGAGGAGAATTTATGTCAAGTGATTTCAAGGAATTCTGTGATAAACATGGGATCAAGAGAGAATACACAATCCCAAGAACTCCACAACAGAATAGAGTAGTTGAGAGGCAAAACAAAACAATTCAGCAAATGGCCAGGTCAATGATGAATGAAAATAACATTGGTCAAACTTATTGGGTAGAAGCAATACACACAACAATCCATATTCTAAACAGTTCCCACCTCAGACCACATAGTGACAAGACACCTTATGAACTATGGTATGGAAGACCTGCTTCAATCCAACACTTCAAAGTCTTTGGGAGTAAGTGCTACATAAAGAATAATAATGAAAACCTTGGCAAGTATGATGACAAGGTTGATGAAGGCATCTTCTTAGGATATGCTACCAATAGTAAAGGATATAGATTCTTTAATAAAAGATTGCATAAATTAGTTGATTTCATTGATTTAAAGGTTGATGAAGGAGTCCCAGTAAGAGAGGTGAGCAATATTGAGTCTACTATAGAGGACATAGCTGAAACTGAAGATGAACAGGTCCAAGAATAAGGTGGAGAAGAGACACTCAGACAAGAAGAGACATGAAAACAATCAACATCATATCCTTCCTCCACAATTACTCAAAAGAATCATCCTGAAAGTCAGATAATTGGTGAGAAAGACAAAGGTGTACAAACCATGAGAAGGATAATCAAAGACACCAAACAATCACATATAGCCTTCATATCCATGGTGGAACCTAAGAAATTTAATGAAGCCAATAAAACCGTAAATTGGTTAAAATCAATGAATGAGGAACTGGACCAAAATGAAAATAATGACACTTGGGAACTCATTCCTAGGCCAGGAAATAAAAATGTAATAGCATCCAAATGGGTCTACAAAAACAAGATGAATGATCAAGGAAATATTGTAAGAAATAAGGCTAGATTGGTCTGGAAAGGAAATAAAAGGATTGGATTTTGATGAAACATTTGCGTCTGTAGAAAGATTAGAAGCTATTAGAATTTTTCTTGCCTATGCTTGTCATAAATAGTTTAAAGTATGTCAAATGGATGTCAAGTCAAATTTTCTAAATGGAGGTCTAAAAGAAGAAGTCTATATGGAACAATGAGAGGGTTTCCAACTGTCATATACCCCTGACTTTGTCTGCAAGCTGAAGAAAGCCTTATATGGGTTGAAACAAGCTCCTCATGTCTGGTATTACAGACTAGATAAGTATCTTCAAGACAAAGGGTTCAAGAGAGGAACAACTAACAACAATCTATATATCAAAACAGAGGGTAATGATTTGCTCATTGTGTTGGTCTATGTAGATGACATCATCTTTGGAAGCAATGATTCTTCATTGGTACAATGGTTTGCTTCTGCCATGCAGTCTGAATTTGAAATTTCTATGATAGGGGAACTGTCATTTTTTCTTGGTCTGCAAATCACTCAGAGGTCTAAAGGAATATTTCTTTCTCAGGAGAAATATCTAAGTGAAATGTTGAAAAGGTTTCAAATGGAATATTCTACACCTATGAGCACACTTATGGTCACTGGATGCAAGTTAAGCAAGAATGATGACTCACCTGATGTTGATCAGAGTTCATATAGGTCTATGATAGGCAGCCTATTGTACATCACAACATCTCGTCCAGACATAATGCATGTTGTTGGAATTGTTGGAAGGTATCAGGTTGCACCTAAATAGAGTCATTTGTTAGCTATCAAAAGAATATTCAGATACTTGAAAGGAACAATGAACTATGGCCTATGGTATCCTAAGAATTAGAATTTTCAACTATCAAACTATTCATATGTTGATTGGGCTAACTGCGTGGATAAAAGGAAAATAATGAGTGGAGGTGCATTCTTCTTAGGATATTCCCTTGTAGCATGGTTGAGCAAGAAGCAAGGTTCCATTTCCTTATCAACTACAGAAGATGAATACATTGTAGCTGCCACTTGTTGTACCCAAGTATTGTGGATGATTCAGACAATTGTAGACTTGGAGGTAAAATATAATGCACCGATCCCAATTCATTGTGATAATACCAGTGCAATTAGTGTGTCAAAGAACCCTGTATTTCACTCCAAGACCAAGAATATACCCATCAAGTATCACTTATTGACACTGTTGTTTCTTTGCGTTATATTCCATCCAAAGATCATATTGTTGATATCTTCACTAAACCGCTTACAAAATCTCAGTTTCAGTATCTATGCCAGAAGTTGGGCATGACCCCGTTATCAAGCTAAATAGTCCATCCTGTCAGGGGGAGTATGTATTGGTTACATATTTGATACCTTCGAAAAGTACTGCAACAACTTAGGGGGAGCCTGTTTTCTTTGACATTGATGTCAAAGGGGGAGAAAAGGTGTGGTTTGGATGCTACAGTTGGGGGTCTAAGCAGAATAGTGCAGCCTTTCAAGGTTTCCATAAATGCCAAAGGGGGAGATTGTTGGCATGTTTTACAGGAAGAGTGTGTTTGTCATTGATGGAAAGAAATACAACAACGATGAAAAACAGGAAAAGCATAAGCTCAAGAGGAGGAGTTAACCATATGCATAGATCAAAGAAACTCAGGAGTAGGATCGTGATCGTCGACTCTGCAAGCCATATCAATGATAGGGATGAATTGCGGAGAGAGAAAGTAGAATTAAACAACTCGCTAGTTCTAATCCTGCAATCGGTCTAGATCGTTAGATCTCATAAACCCAAATATCGATTCTTGTGGTTGATCTAACAAACGATCAGATTAAGTTAGATTAAGTTATGATCGTCAGATGCACAACCTCCAGATCAACGGTAGGGATAGATTGATGAAATTGAAAGAAGAATCAAATATCGTGCTATTTCCAATCCCACAATTAGTCAGGACTTTCAAATCTTATATCCTCGAAGATCGATGATTGTGGTTGACTCACTAACAACGCACAACTTCAAATTGCGGAGTTTGGGTGACGATTTAAATCACTCTCAAGTTGTGGTTCCACAATCATCGTCAATCATTGATCTGATTCGAGTGTTTTCATAACCATTGGATCACTTTAAAGTGGAAGGATGGGATAAGTGGGGAAAAAGTTGAGAATTTGATTATCCAAATACCCGTCAGCTGTCAGATCAAACCAAAATTCTCATCAGCCATCAGATCATCTCTAAGTGGAAGGATAGGATAAGTGAGGTAAGATCTGAGATCTCATTTATGCGAATTTCCGTCAGCCATTGGATCATTCTAAGTGGAAGGACATGATAAGCTAGAAGAGATGCATCACAGACAGATCGATCCGTTGATCTAAATCCTAATCAAAAAAACATCATTCACTTAGGGTATAAATATGTGAGGAGGCTACTCTCCGGAAAAATCTCACTTCAGATTTTTCTGTTTGAGATTTGAAAAACCCGAAGCCCGGAGAGCCAGAAATCTGAAATGAATAAATACCATCAGATATGGAGAACATACAATGACCGTTAGATCAGGGATATCTATGCCAAGAAACCACATCAACAAGGACACGTGGTAGACCACATCAATAGACCACGTCTACAAGGACATGTGAAAGACCACGTCAGCAGATCACGTCTACAAGGACATGTGGCAGACCACGTCAGTAGACCACATCAACAAATACATATGGCATAATCAGATGATGAAAAGTGTCAAGAGGAAATTGATTTGTGCCATTTCAACAAGACACGTGTGTAATGTTACGTCACTCCAGTAGATTTACTTCGATAGTTTCACCACCAACAAATGACAAAAGCTCTGAAGTCCCGAATGCTGAAGTTCTAAAGTGGACATGAGTCATCGAATCTGAAGATCATGTCAGAAGCATTCTTGACCATTGATAAAAATACAGTGGAAGGATAACATAAGTTGAATGACCGAAATGCTGAAGGGAGAAGTCCCGGAGCGAAGGATAGTTGTTGGATTAAAGAGGACAAATTTCAGCAGATATTCCATTTCGGAAGATATCTAGTTAGAAGAAACGACAGCTTGATAATTGAAAGTCCCAAAGGCTGGACTCACAGAGGAGATCCTGATCGTATATTCAGGAGACGTGTGTCAATAGATCTTCCACTCTGGAAGATTTTCACATGGAGGAAAGCAGGGCTTGAGACTTGAAACTCCCGGAGCCCTAATCACGAAGTAAATCACAGTCATTGATTCAGGAAGGACAGATCTGAACCATCAGTTCAAGAGAACTGTCAAGATCGTGAGATCGACCATTCCATTGCATTACGAGGATTGAAGGTGCATGAATGTTAATGAGTTGAGGGCAGGCTGCAATTGAAACCATGGTTTTGGAGAAAGGGCATGTGGAGGCTCGAGGTAAATTGCGGGGAGAAAAGAAGTTTGTTCTAAACCACCTTTGGACGCGCCCACAATCGCGTGGTCACACGAGCTCATCACCCAAGGTCATATCGAGGGAGGAGCTAGCACGTCACTAAGCTCCACTTCGGAGATCGGGAGATCGGGATTTGGGAGAGTCAAGGTGAATCATGACAGATGACCCGAAACATGAAGTCCGGAAGTGATTGGTCCCAGGTCATCGTCGAAGGTCACGTGAAGGAAGGGGCTTACGAGCCAAAGAAGCCACAACTGACTGATTGTAACTGACAAAGAAGACGAAGAGTTGCAACTGCCAGAGAAGCCAAATAATCTCAGGAAAATGACCACTAATGATGAACGCATTCAACATAACTGCCAGAGAAGATGAAGAGTTGCCATGATGATCATGTAGAGGACTTGACGTGTCAAAGATATGCAGAACAGAGAAGAGGGAGTGAATTTTTCATTAGCTATGTTGTGGGAAGGACAAGACAGAGTGAACAATTTGAAGGGAAGAACCGTGGCACAGTGAAGAGCATGTGGAGGCATAGCGCATAGAATGGACATGGTGCACAGAGCATAAAACACATAAGAATAGAAAGCGCAAAAGATGCGAGTAGGATGCAGACAGAGTAGAGAAGTGTAGCAGAACAATGATGAGACTGGTAAGCCATTGATAAACACTGTATCACTGTAATAAATTTCAGTAACAAATATTTATATATCAAGGTGGTAGGGAGGTTCTAGGGAGGACTGTTGTCCTCAGAGTTTCAAGTGGGTGCTTGAACATAGGGAGTTGTAGCTTCCATCTGGTTGCAGCCAGAAAAACCAGGGTGGTATGGTGGTGCAAGGGAGAACTATTGTTCTCTGTTATACAGGTTGGTGTCTGTGTGACTGGAAGTTGGTGCTTCCATCCAGTTGGTGCTAGAACACTAAGGGAGTTGGTGCTTCCTTCTAGTGGGTGCTAGAGAAACCAAAGAGTTGGTGCTCTCAACAAGTTGTTGCTTGTAAAATAGAGGTGGTAGCCTAAAAAGGAGTTGGTGCTAATAATAATGATAATGTACAGAAAATAAAGACTACTTATCATATCAAGAAGAAGAGGTTTTCTCCTTTTATAGGTTTCCTCAGGAAATATTTGTCTCTGTATATTTCATGTGTGTGATTGAAGTTGAATATTCTATTGCTTACTTCCCTGCATTATTGTGATCATCACTGAGTGTTCTGTAAAGAGTTTAAAATGGGCATAATTGTTTAAGCACAGTGACAACTGATTCACCCCCCCCCCTAAGTTGGCCAACACTTTTGGGGCTTCAAGCCTACATATGAGGGTCCTCCAACTTCGTAAGGCCATAACTTTCATACCATGAGGATGTGTTTGACATTACACATACCACCGGAAATGGTATGACAAGCACTATCCATATAGGATAGTTCCACTGGAAAATTCATTGATCTTCATCTCATTATTCCACATTTAAGAATGGGTTCTCCAACCATACTTCTGGGATAACTCAACTGTAAAGCATTTTTCCGTGAGGGATTTCACCATAAGGGGACCACTTTGGAGTTCATCCATTTTTACACCTTATCAACCATGATAAGACAATAATGATTAATATCATCAATATACCATGATAATACATTGTTTATTTGACATCAAACCTTTGACCTTTGACATCATTCAATCATCCTTTGGCATCAATCAATTCCTTGACATCAAACCTTTGACAACAATCAATCAATCATCCTTTGGCATCAATAAATCACTTTTCATCAATCCTTTGACATCAATTAATTAAACATTTGGCATCAATGGCAAAATGATCCAACAATCTCCCCCTTTGGCATTGATGGCAATACCAACATTGATGTCAACACCAATCATTGATGTCAACATGTAGAAAAGGCATTGTTCTACATCAATAGTCATCAATCACATCAATGTGACTATGTCTCCCCCTTTGAAATCAATGGCAACGGGTCATTCTCCCCTTGGGGTTGCTCCCCCTACCCGAACTCTCCTTGGGGTTGCTCCCCCTGTCTGAATTCCTTTGATCTTCCTCTGAATAATCTCTCCCCTTTTGAACAAGGTATATCACTCTGATGTAATATTGAAGATACATCACTCATGCTCCCCCTATTACCATCGCTCCCACTGGAATTGTGCCTCTGTGTTGTTTCTTCAAATATAGGGCTATTTTACCAAGTGTGAATATGATAAATATATCCTCCTAGAATCATGGGAAGAAGAATGAGCCCCCCTGTCTTATCTGCAATATGAACAATATGCTTCTGCTACAAATGCTACTGCTCAAATGGATCATAAATCAACCACTCTTTCTATGACAATCCTTGGACCTATCCATGCATCATACCATGCATCTCATGCTGTGACAGTAAACAACAATGTGTCCTACTTGATCACATCTCCAACTCCTTATGGTGTTATGAATTCTTCCGTTATCTCTTCTTGTATAAGAAATGCATTCCAAATCTTTGTGACCATATTCATTACATGAATAACATTGACCATGAAAAATACTTTTATACCTTTCCTTTGGTGTCCATATTCTTTGAGGTGTAAGGATGGATTCTTGATGTCTTCCTTGCTTTGATCTTTTGAAACTTTCATTTCCTTGTGTAGATGGTTGACTTGAAACATTATCTCCATCCTTTGAGAGTGAGGGACTTACCTCATGCTTCTTTGAGGTGTTTGATTCAACATGTGTATCTTCTCTCTTGTATTCAAGACTTGATTTATCATTTGGTGATCTTTGACTTTCCAAGATCTCATTTAATAGTTTTGAGCTATTAAATAATTTGTTTGACTTCTCTAATTTCTTTCTAATATCAATAACTTCAGCTTCTAAATTATGACATGACTCTTCCCTTTCATTTACTTGATTCTTCAATAGTTCCTCTATCCTTTTGGCTTCTTCAATTTGGGTCTTGAGATGGGCAATAATTTCAAGACTTATTATAATCTCATCATCTACCTTCTTATCTTCTTTTTCATTCTTTAGTCTTGTGATCTCTTCTTCCTTTTCTTCTAATTGAGTCTTATTACTCTCTTCTTGTTCTTTGAGAATTTCCCTTAACTTCAAGATGTGCCTTTGACTCTTCTTAAGAAACTTTTTAGTGTTATCTGAAAGATAGCTATAGTCTGTATAATAATCGTCATTGTTGTATTCATATAGACCCCTTTCAACTTTCTCTTTAAGCTCTGATAGTTTTTATTCTACTTCTTACATCAGATAACAATCAATTGATTCTATACAAACTATTTCTAGATTTTCTTCCTCACTTGTAGAGAAATATTCAACATCATCACATTTTGAATTATTGCAATCAAGGGTTTGTGGAGATTATTTACCTTCAATTTAAATGTCTTCAATATCTTCCTTTTTGTCAAAATCATCGCATGATTCTTTTCCTTCATTTGAAATGTCTTCAAGATATTCCTTTTTGCCAACATCATCATATTTAGAAATAATGCAACCAAAAGTTTTTGGAGATTCTTTACCTTCATTTGTCTTGATGGAGTTGTCTTCAATATATTCCTTCTTGCTTTGGTATGTCTCCTCTAGCTTTAGCTATATATCCTTGGTGGAAGTGCATTGTCCCATGCTCTCTTTGATAGGACTTGAGAGTCTTGAGAGATAATGCATCATTCTTCTTTCCTTCCCTTTGAGCTGAAAAATTTGACTTGTTCTTCAAGGAAACCGATCCACCAATAGATGCCTTCCAAATACCCACTCCCATCTCTTTCAAATGCACTCTCATTTATATTCTCCAAGTAGAATAATTTTCCTCATCAAGGATTGGAACTTCATCATCCATTTGTGTGTCTATGTATATCCTCCAAGCTTGTTAAGGCTTATAGTGAAGACTTCCTCTGATACCAATTGTTGGACATGCCGAATAAACTGAGGCGAGGGGGTGAGCAGTGTAGGGATCTTTTTCCCAAAACTTCCCCTTCACAAAAATCATTAGTTAGAAATCACCATTTACTCATTACTTATTTTTGTCATTTATAATAATTTAAATGTGAACATATATCAACAACATATATCAAAAATATATCATCAACAAATCATCACCACAAGTAACACAAGGAACACAAGATGTATGTACAATTTTATTTTTATTACGGACCACAATCCTTGGGTTATCAACAACAACTGAATATAGTACAAATCTACAAGAAAACCATCTCTATAATGCAAGACTCAACCTAGACCCTCAACACCAACTGAGATGAGGCAACAATCCTCAACAGATATCAATCTATCAATAGGTACACGACCTGTCGATAGTGCAACACATGTATGTACGCGCTCTACCAATAGTACAACTCATGTATGTATGCGACCAGTCTGTACTACAGTCTACATATCACATCTGAGTACTTAGGGTTTTCTCTTCAAGATGAGCTCAGATCCTCTGCAACCTTCAATCACATTCTCTTTTGTCTTTCACTGTCCAATCTGACCCATAACCAATCACAACACATCCAAGCTCTCCAACAACTTACTCATTCTCCTCATTCATACAATATGAATGCTACTCAATCATTCATAAGCAATCAACATATTATGGCAATCATATCAGTACTGAATCATAAGATTGTTTCTCACTCTATCAACCAACACAAACCACATCACAACAGCCATACAAAGAATGCCTTAAGCATTCACCACACAACAAGCACGAGTATCCATCAAGACAACAATGTAATCATACCATAGTCTCTATGGAAGATCTAAGCTCATCGAATGCAGATCTAGAACCTGATTTAGTCTTCAAGAGCCTAGCAATAGGTCACACACAAGTATTCATGACTTCATCCACTGTACGCACTCTATCCTCATTCATCCTGCATATGTACACGCCTTGACTCACTGCATCCCGCGTATACCTCAGAAATTGTTGAAATATTGTAATTGCAAAGAGTATTCTATTTATTATTGATGTATTATTCATTAGATCAATCCCCTTTTATGGATTGATCATGTTGGGTATTGTAAATGACCAAATCCCCTTTAGCGGATTAGTCAAACCCTAATTGTAATATTCTAAATGAGAAGTCAGCCCACATAATATATTAAAGTGGTTATAACCACCTAGAAATAGAAGTCGACCCTACCAGTGAAAAGACACGTACTTTCAACTCCTGCCAGACTGTATAAATAAAGGAGGCCAACGCCTCATTTGTTCACTCACTCACTTGTTCATCAGAGTGCAAGTTTGGAGCTGCAGTTGGAGAAGAAGGAAGAGAGAGAGAGGTGCATACTTGGGAGAGGACTTTCTGTATTGTTTGGCTTATTCTCTTGGCATTGTATTGGCTATCTATATTAAGGAAGTTTTTGCTAGGTTTTCTCCCCCATGAAGGTTTCCTAGGATAAATGATGTGTCTCTTGTGATTTTTTATTTCTTAGTGATCCTATCTATGCTATGGTTATCTAGTGAATTGAAAAGAAACCTAATAATAGCTTAAACCTTAACATGGTATCAGAGCTAAGCTTAAGAGAGAATCTTTCACAAGAAGAAGAAAAACGTCATTGTTGTCGAACATGAAATTAGGGCTTTTTATTGAATAAGGTTTTCAGCCTCAAATTCATCTAGAAAAGTGCGCCCTGTCCCAAGGAACTCTTTGGCACCTTTAGCGCACATTTTTAGTGGGTAGATCTCCCGAAAAGTGAAACCCTAGTTTTCATAAAGTACCAGAAGTACCAGAAAACCAGAAGTACCAGAGTAACAGAAGTACTAGAAAACTAGAAGTACCAGAAAACTAGAAGCACCAGTCCAGAAATCCATTGATCAAGTTTGAAGGGGTAAAATTTGGATTTTTAGAAATCTGACTGCATCAGCTTACTCGCCGCAGCTTAGTGCATCTATCCCTAGGATCAAAATTTCAAAATTTGAAGTTTGAAAAATTAGGGTTTCCTCATAAAACCCTAAGTTGCAGTTGCAGTATCATTTACAGTTGCAGTATTAGTTGAAGTATCAATGGTAGTACCAGTTGCAGTCACCCTTGAAGTTTTTAAGAGTTGGTGATCATTACCACTACTACCAGATGGTGCCACTACCTTCAAATTCCATAAAAGGTATGTACTCACACATGTTTAAACGATTAAGATTTAAAGGGTATTTGCAGGAGAAGGTATCTCTTGCCATAGATCCAGAAGGATCTCAAGATACAACACATTCAGAAGAATAATTCAACTCATGTTTGATTATTCTGATATGCATCCAATTGTTATGACATTTTTTTGATCAGTGTTGCATGTTGAAGCTATGACCATCATACTAACCTTTGGTCAAAATATTAGATGGATTAAATTTGAGATCATAGAGTTTATTCTCTAACCCAACCTTCTGTCAAGATAACATATTGTCTTAGTACAAAAGACAGGTTGAAGAAATCACTCATCATCTTGAGTGAAGGAGACTTGGAAGAAAAACAACACACTCATTCTTGAGGACAAGGCTCCAGGTTCCAAGTTTGATTAATTAAGTTGATAAGATTCAAAGTTGCACATGACAAGTTGATAAATACCCCTTTACAAGCAACCACTATAGTTGAGATAGCAGTCTTTGAAAAGTACTATACTTGGTAGCATGTGAGCATATTGAAATAAATGCTTAATATAATCATTTTCCTGATACAACTAACATCTCCTCTAGGAGAAATATCTCGTGTTAGTTCTAGGTTTCCATGGAGGAATGTTTGATCACAACACTATAAGAGTGTTGACCTCATTTCGTATTGTATTTCTTACTTTTGATCTTTACTTTAGACAGGTCACAAGTGATATCTCTAAAGGAGCTACTGTGATGATTACTCGTGCTATTGTTTTATCTACAATTATCATCTATTATCAAAAGAGTATTATTATTGCTTGTTGTTTTGTTGACCTTGTTTCAGGTCATAGGTGATAACCTTGAGGAATTTATAGTGAAGGTTGTTGAAGGAAACATATTATATGAGACATGAAGCAGACCATGTACATGACCATATACACTCATGTACCAAGAAGATGAAAAAGAATATCTCTTTTGAGATTCAGAGTATCTCATATGAAGATTGATTGTAAGGAGCAGAAGGCTCCAAAGATAACCAAACATTAGAACAAGAACTCATAACATAATTGTTCAAATGTTAATGAAGACACCTTGATGGGAAGCAGAACTCGTTTGAAGCTTGACTCAGTCTTTCATATTTAGACTTGGTATTCAACACCAAGTATACCATGTAAAAGAAAAATAGGAAAACCTTTGGAAATGATGAACCAGGTAAAATCAAGGGTAAAGGGTTGGTGAGTTTGAGTAATGGTAAAGGAAAAGCCCAGGATGTTCTGCTTGTAGATGGGCTGAAACATAATTTTCTCAATGTAAGTCAAATGTGCGATAGAGGATGTGAATTGGTGTTCACTTCCAACGATTGTAAGATAAAGTTTGTAAACTCAGGACAAGTGGTGGCTAAAGGCATAAGGACAGATAATAATGTATATGTGTTGAAATAAGATAAAGAAGAGTGTCATCTAAGAAAACATGATGAAAGCTAGTTATGGCAGAGGAGACTTGGACATCTAAACTTTGACCACTTAATCAAGCTCAAAAATCTCGAGGCAGTAAAAGATCTTCCAAGAATATCAAAGCCACAAGATTCTATGTGTAACCCTGCCAAGAAGGAAATCTAACTAGGACACAGTTTAAATCCAAGAGCTCTACTTCAATAGAGAAACCACTCCAATTAGTTCATATGGATTTATGTGGACCATCAAGACAGGAAGGAACAGGGAAGGAAAACTACTTTATGCCGATTAGTGATGATTACTCCAGACAAACTTGGGTTTATTTTCTCAAAGAAAAAGATTAAGCATTTGAGAAATTTAAAATATTTAAGGCTTCAACTGAGAATCAAATAGGCAACAGGTTTAAGGTAGTAAGATCAGACAAAGGAGGAGAATTTATGTCAAGTGATTTCAAGGAATTTTGTGATAAACATGGGATCAAGAGAGAATACATGATCCCAAGAACTTGACAACAAAATGGAGTAGTTGAGAGGCAAAACAAAACAATTCAGCAAATGGCCAGGTCAATGATGAATGAAAATAACATTGGTCAAACTTATTGGGTAGAAGCAATACACACAACGATCCATATTCTAAACAGTTCCCACCTCAGACCACATAGTGACAAGACACCTTATGAACTGTGGTATGGAAGACCTGCTTCAATCAAACACTTCAAAGTCTTTGGGAGTAAGTGCTACATAAAGAATAATAATGAAAACCTTGGCAAGTATGATGACAAGGCTGATGAAGGCATCTTCTTAGGATATGCTACCAATAGTAAAGGATATATATGCTTTAATAAAACATTGCATAAATTAGTTGATTGCATTGATTTAAAGGTTGATGAAGGAGTCCCAGTAAGAGAGGTGAGAAATATTGAGTCTACTACAGAGGACACACCTGAAATTGAAGATGAACAGGTCCAGGAATTAGGTGGATAAGAGACACTCAGACAAGAAGAGATAGGACAAAAATCAACATCAAATCCTTCCTCCATAAATACTCAAAAGAATCATCCTGAAAGTCAGATAATTGGTGAGAAAGACAAAGGTGTACAAACCAAGAGAAGCATAATCAAAGACACCGAGCAATCACATATAGCCTTCATATTCATGGTGGAACCTAAGAACTTTAATGAAGCCAATAAAGATGTAAATTGGTTAAAATAAATGAATGAGGAACTGGACCAAATTGAAAATAATGACAATTGGGAACTCGTTCCTAGGCCAGGAAATAAAAATGTAATAGGATCCAAATGGGTCTACAAAAACAAGATGAATGATCAAGGAAATATTGTAAGAAATAAGGCTAGATTGGTTTGCAAAGGAAATAGAAGGATTGGATTTTGATGAAACATTTGCGCCTGTAGCAAGATTAGAAGCTATTAGAATGTTTCTTGCCTATGCTTTTCATAAATAGTTTAAAGTCTGTCAAATGGATGTCAAGTCAACTTTTCTAAATGGAGGTCTAAAAGAAGAAGTCTATATGGAACAACGAGAGGGTTTCCAACTGTCAGATAACCCTGACTTTGTCTGCAAGCTAAAGAAAGCCTTATATGGGTTGAAACAAGCTCCTCATGCCTGGTATTATAGACTGGATAAGTATCTTCAAGACAAAGGGTTCAAGAGAGGAACAATTGACAACAATCTATATATCAAAACAGAGGGTAATGATTTGCTCATTGTGTTGGTCTATGTAGATGACATCATCTTCGGAAGCAATAATTCTTCATTGGTACAATGGTTTGCTTCTGTCATGCAGTCTGAATTTGAAATGTCTATGATAGGGGAACTGTCATTTTTTATTGTTCTACAAATCACTCAGAGGTATGAAGGAATATTTCTTTCTCAGGAGAAATATCTAAGAGAAATGTTGAAAATGTTTCAAATGGAAGATTCTACGCCTATGAGCACACTTATGGTCACTAGATGCAAGTTAAGAAAGGATGATGACTCACCTGATGTTGATAAGAGTTCATATAGGTCTATGATAGGAAACCTATTGTACATCACAACATCCCGTCCAGACATAATGCATGTTGTTGGAATGGTTGGAAGGTATCAGGTTGCACCTAAACATAGTCATTTGTTAGCTATCAAAATAATATTCAGATACTTGAAAGGAACAATGAACTATGGCCTATGGTATCCTAGGAATTAGAATTTTCAACTATCAGTCTATTCAGATGTTGATTGGGCTAACTATGTGGATAAAAGGAAAATCACGAGTGGATGTGCATTCTTCTTAGGAGATTCTCTTGTAGCATGGTTGAGAAAGAAGCAAGGTTCCATTTCCTTATCAAATACATAAGTTGAATACATTGCAGCTGCCACTTGTTGTACCCAAGTATTGTGGATGATTCAGACACTTGCAGACTTGGAGGTAAAATATACTGCACTGATTCCAATTCATTGTGATAATACCAATGCAATTAGTGTGTCAAAGAACCCTGTATTTTACTCCAAGACCAAGCATATACCCATAAAGTATCACTTATTGAGGGAATAGGTGACCAAGACTATTGTTTCACATTATATTCCATCCAAATATCAAATTGTTGATATCTTCACTAAGCCGCTTACAAAATCTTAGTTTCAGTATCTACGCCAGAAGTTGGGCATGACCCTATTATCAAGCTAAATAGTCCATCCTGTCAGGGGGGGTATGTATTGGTTGAATATTTGATACCTATGAAAAGTACTGCAATAGCTTAGGAGGAGCCTATTTTCTTTGACATTAATGTCAAAGGGGGAGAAAAGGTGTGGTTTGGATGCTACAGTTGGGGGTCTAAGCAGAATAGTGCAGCCTTTCAAGGTTTCCATCAATGCCAAAGGGGGAGATTGTTGGCATGTTTTACAGGAAGCATGTGCTTGTCATTGATGGCAAGAACAACAATGAAGATGGAAAACAGGAAAAGCATAAGCTCAATAGGAGGAGAGAACCTTATGCAGAGATCAAAGAAACTCAGGAGGAGGATTGTGATCGTCGGATCTGCAAGCCAGATCAATGACAGGGATGAATTGCAGAGAGCGAAAGTAGAATTAAAAAACTCGCTAGTTCTAATCCTGCAATCGGTCTGGACCATCAGATCTCATAAACCCAAATATCGATGCTTGTGTTTGATCTAACAAATGATTAGATTAAGTCAGATTAAGTCGTGACTGTCGAATGCTCAACCGCCAGATCAACGATAGGGATAGATTGATGAAATTGAAAGAAGAATTAAATATCATGCTATTTCCAATCCCGCAATTAGTCAGGACCGTCATATATTATAGCCTTGAAGACCGACGATTGTGGTTGACTCACCAAAAATGCACAACTTCAAATTGTGGAGTTTGGATGACGAGTTAAATCACTCGCAAGTTGTGGTTCCACAATCATCGTCAATCGTTGATCTTCTTCAAGTGTTTTCATAACCGTTGGATCACTTTAAGTGGAAGGATGGGATAAGCGGGGAAAAAATTTAGAATTTGATTATCTGAATACCCGTTAGTTGTCATATCAAACCAAAATTCCCATCAGCCATTGGATCATCTTAAAGTGGAAGGATAGGATAAGCGAGGTAAGATATTAGATCTAATTTATGCGAATTTTCATCAGCCATTGGATCATTCTAAGTGGAAGGACATGATAAGCTAGAAGAGATGCATCGCAAATAGATCGAGTCGTTGATATAAATCCTGATCAAACGAACATGATTCACTTAGGGTATAAATATGTGAGGAGGCTACTCTCTGGAAAAATCTCACTTCAGATTTTTCGGTTTGAGATTTGAAAAACCCGAAGCCCGGAGAGCCGAAAATCTGAAATTAATAAATACCATCAGATCTAGAGAACATATAATGACCGTTAGATCAGGGAGATCCATGTCAGTAGACCACATCAATAAGGACACGTGGCAGACCATGTCAGAAGACCACGTCAGCAAACCACGTCTACAAGGACATGTGAAATACCACATCAGCAGACCACGTCTACAAGGACATGTGGCAGACCATGTCAGCAAATACACATGGCATAATCAAATGATGAAAATTGTCAAGAGGAAATTGGATCGTGCCATGTCAATAAGACACATGTGTAATTTTACTTCACTATGGGAGATTTACGTCGAGAGTTTCACCACCAACAAATGACAAAATCTTTGAAGTCCCGAATGTCGAAGTTTCGAAGTGAACATGAGTCATCTAATCTAAAGATCACGTCAGAATCATTCTCAACCATTGATCAAAATACAATGGAAGGATAGCGTAAGTTGAATGGATGAAATGCTGAAGGGTGAAGTCCTGGAGAAAAGGATAGTTGTTGGATTAAAGAGGACAAATGTCAGTAGATATTCCATTTCAGAAGATATCTAGTTAGAAGAAACGAGAGTTTGAGAATTGAAATTCCTTAAGGCTGGACTCGCGGAGGAGATCCTAATAATATATTCAAGAGACAGGTGTCAATAGATCTTCCACTTCGGAATATTTTCACACGGAGGAAAGCAGGGCTTGAGACTTGAAACTCCCGGAGCCCAGATCACGAAGTAAATCACAGTCGTTGATTCAGGAAGGACAGATCTGAACTGTCAGTTCAAGAGCACAGTCAAGATTGTGAGATCAATGGTTTCATTGAATTGTGAGGATTGAAGGTGCACAAACGTTAATGAGTTGAGGGAAGACTGCAATCAAAACCATGGTTTTGGAGAAAGGACATGTGGAGGCTCGAGGTAAATAGAGGGGCAAAAATAAGTTTGTTCTAAACCACCTTTGGACGCGCCCGCAATCGCGTGGTCACATGAGCTCATCACCCAAGGTCATATCGAGGGAGGAGCTAGCATGTCGCTAAGCTCCACTTCGGAGTTCGGGAGATCAGGAGTTGGGAGAGTCGAGGTGAATCACGACAGATGAACTGAAACGTGAAGTCCCGAACTGATTGGTCCCAGGTCACCGTCGAAGGTCACGTGAAGGAAGGGGCTTAGGATCCAAAGAAGCCACAACTGACTGACTGTAACTGACAGAGAAGACAAAGAGTTTCAACTACCATAGAAGCCAAATAATCTCACGAAAATGACCACTAATGATGAACACATTCAACATAACCATTAGAGAAGATGAAGAGTTGCCATGATGATCATGCAGAGAACTCGACGTGTGAAAGATATGCAGAACAAAGAAGAGGGAGTGAATTTTTCGTTATCTATGTTGTGGGAAGGACAATATGGAGTGAACAATCTGAATGGAAGAACCATGGTGCAGTGAAGAGCATGTGGAGGCATAGTGCATAGAATGGACATGGTGCACAGAGCATAAAACACATAAGAATAGAAAGCGCAAAAGATGCGAGCATGAGTACATTGATGGAGGCAGAGTAGAGAAGTGTAGCAGAACAATGATGAGACTGGTAAGCCATTGATAAACACTATATCACTGTAATAAATTTCAGTAACAAAGATTTATATCTCAGGGTGGTAGGGAGGTGCTAGGGAGGACTGTTGTCCTCAGAGTTTCAAGTGGGTTCTTGAACATAGGGAGTCGTATCTTCCATCTGGTTGCATCCAAAAAAATTAGGGTGGTATGGTGGTGCAAGGGAGAACTATTGTTCTATGTTATATAGGTTGGTGCCTGTGTGACTGGAAGTTGATGCTTCCATCCAGTTGGTGCTAGAACACTCAGGAAGTTGGTGCTTCCTTCTAGTGGGTGCTAGAGAAACCAGAGAGTTGGTGCTCTCAACAAGTTGTTTCTTGTAAAATAGAGGTGGTAGCCTAAAAAGGAGTTGGTGCTCATAAGAATGATAATGTATAGAAAATAAAGACTACTTATCATATCAAGAAGAAGAGGTTTTCTCCCTTTATGGGTTTCCTCAGGAAATATCTGTCTCTGTATATTTCATGTGTGTGATTGAAGTTGAATATTCTATTGCTTACTTCCCTGCATTATTGTGATCATCACTGAGTGTTTTGTAAAGAGTTTAAAATGGGCATAATTGTTTAAGCACAGTGACAACTGATTCACCTCCCCCCGCTCTAAGTTGGCCAACACTTTTGGGGCTTCAAGCCTACAAATGAGGGTCCTCCAACTTCGTAAGGCCATAAATTTCAAACCATGAGGATTTATGTGACATTACACATACCAAAGGAAATGGTATGACAAGAACTATCCATATAGGATAGTTCCATTGGAAAATTCACTGATCTTCATCTCATTATTCCACATTTAAGCATGATTTCTCCAACCATACTTCTAGGATAACTCAACTGTAAAGCATCTTCTCGTGAGGGATTTCACCATAAGGGGACCACTTTGGAGTTCATCCATTTGTACACCTTATCAACCATGATAAGACAATAATGATTAATATCATCAATATACCATGATAATACATTGTTTATTTGACATCAAACCTTTGACCTTTGACATCATTCAATCATCCTTTGGCATAAATCAATTCCTTGACATCAATCCTTTGAAAACAATCAATCAATCATCCTTTGGAATCAATCAATCACTTTTCATCAATCCTTTGACATCAATTAATTAAACCTTTGGCATCAATGACAACATGATCCAACAATCTCCCCCTTTGGCATTGATGGCAATACCAACATTGATGTCAACACAAATCATTGATGTAAACATGTAGACAAGGCATTGTTCTACATCAATAGTCATCAATCACATCAATGTGACTATGTCTCCCCCTTTGAAATCAATGGCAAAGGGTCATTCTCCCCTTGGGGGTTCTCCCCCTGCCTAAACTCTCCTTGGGGTTGCTCCCCCTGTCTGAATGATTTTGATCTTCCTCTGAATAATCTCTCCCCTTTTGAACAAGGTATATCACTCTGATGTAATATTGAATATACATCACTCATGCTCCCCCTGGAATTGTGCCTCTGTGTTATTTCTTCAAATATAGGGATATTTTACCAAGTGTGCATCTGATAAATATCTCCTCCTAGAATCATGGGAAGAAGAATGACTCCCCCTGTCTTATCTACAATATGAACAATATGCTTCTGCTACAAATTTTGCTGCTCAAATGGATCATAAATCAACCACTCTTTCTATGACGATCCTTGGACCTGTCCATGCATCATGAAGCAAAAGATATGTCAACAATAAAATAGAGAATCATGAAAAAATATCAACCAAGTACATCCTGTACCAAACTGTGTGCTCACCATGCACAACACCCATGTACATCAATACCATACAATGTGCCAAAAGATATCATCTATGGAATGTATCAACCATATGCCTCTATCAACATGCCAGTCATGTGCATCTACCAATATGACAAACAAGTGTCATATCACTCATGATATGTCTCCACCATGAACCAAGTATCACAATCATGTATCTCAATCAATCAAGTGTCTCATCATATCATCCAATACATCATGTACCAAAGTATATGAAAATCAAGTAATACCAATGGTGTAGTTTTAGCAAAGTATTATCATCCAAACATATATCATCTATGATTGTACCAAATATGTACATCAACATGTTTCACTACTTGTACCAAGAAATTATGTCAACCATGCACCAATACCACAACAAAATGAATCCTCATGCATGTATCCCAAATCCACCATAAAACATGTGCCAATCAAACTGCTAGTAGGTGCCTCTACCAATGCACTAGAAGTGTACCAATCATGCATCAACTCTAGATCAGTATTATCAATGATGTACAACATGATCACCTCATCAACTCACCAACTACATGTTCCAATATGTAGTCCAACCATATGCCAAATGCATGCACCAATACCACAACAAAATAAATCCTCATGCATGTATCCCAAATCCACCATAAAACATGTGCCAATCAAACTACTAGTAGGTGCCTCTACCAATGTACTAGAAGTGTACCAATCATGCATCAACTCTAGATCAATATTATCAATGATATACAACATGATCACCTCATCAACTCACAAACTACATGTTCCAATATGTAGTCCAACCGTATGCCAAATGCATGCACCAATATATCCAACAAATATGCTTCCAATAATACATCATAAGATATATCAATGAAACTCAAATATGTACCAGCCATGTACCCCAATAGATCAACATCAATCCTCCATTCACTACAACAAATACTAAGCATCCAACAATACATGTACTAGTAGTGTGCTTCAATAGATCAATGGCATCTCTAGCTAGCATCAACAAGATATATCACATAACCAAGGTACCATAACTTCACTATCATAACCAACATTGTTCTTCAATAGAAAATGCCTCAATCCATACTCATGGTTTAGTGCCATGCATCCAAGATAGTCTTTCATTATATATCATCACCATATATAATCCAATATGTAATCATGAAAACCTACAACAAAAAATGTCAGAACCTGCAACAAACTATGTCATACCCTTCAACATAGAGTTATATCATCACATCAAGATGCAACCCATGTGCATAGCCTTTTTTCCAAGGCTTTACCACATATATGTGGCTCGTTGCATAGACAGTTCATGTATGTACGTGACCTATTCTAGGTCAGCCTGGGTATGTACGCGACTGTTACCACTGTCACCCACGTATGCTTCAATAGATGACACACTTGATCTTCCCTTAAGGCTTCCATTCTACTCTGATTGTTCAATATTCTTCACCCACTTCTGAAGGTGTCCCTGCTTCTCAGAACTTGAGCTATGAGCTTCCATTTTTTCAAATATGTCTCCCTTCCTTACTTCATTCCTTCTTCTAGTCATGCTATATGAATTCCTCATCATGGACTTTCTTCTTGTGTTCCAAAAATCCCGGGATTTGTGGCCAAATCCACTACAACTGTAGCATCTCATGTTATGACCGTGAACAACAATGTGTCCTACTTGATCACATCTCCAACACCTTATGGTGTTATGAATTCTTCCATTATCTCTTCTTGTATCAGAAATGCATTCCAAATCTTTGTGATCATATTCATTACATGAATAACATTGACCATGAAAAATACTTTTATACCTTTGCTTTGGTGTCCATCTTCTTTCAGGTGTAAGGATGGCTTCTTGATGTCTTCCTTTCTTTGCTCTTTTGAAACTTTCCTTTCCTTGTGTAGATGGTTGAATTGAAACATTATCTTCATCCTTTGAGAGTGAGGGACTTACCTCATGCTTCTTTGAGGTGTTTGCTTCAACATGTGTAGCTTCTCTCTTGTATCCAAGACCTGATTTATCATTTGGTGATCTTTGACTTTCCAAGATCTCATTTAATATTTTTGAGCTATTAAATAATTTGTTTGACTTCTCTAATTTCTTTCTAAGATCAACAACTTCAGCTTCTAACTTATGACATGACTTTTCCCTTTCATTTACTTGATTCTTCAATAGTTCCTCTATCCTTTTGTCCTCTTCAATTTGGGTCTTGAGATGGACAATAATTTCAAGATTTTTTCTAATATCATCATCTACCTTCTTATCTTCTTTTTCATTCTTTAGTCTTGTGATCTCTTCTTCATTTTCTTCTAATTGAGTCTTATTACTCTCTTCTTGTTCTTTGAGCATTTCCCTCAACTTCAAGATGTGCCTTTGACTCTTCTTAAGAAACTTTTTAGTGTTATCTGAAAGATAGCTATAGTTTGTATAATAATGGTCATTGTTGTATTCATATAGACCCCTTTCAACTTTCTCTTTAAGATCTGATAGTTTTTCTTCTGCTTCTTCCATAGGATAACAATCAATTGATTCTATACAAACTATTTCTAGATTTTCTTCCTCACTTGTAGAGAAATATTCAACATCATCACATTTTGAATTATTGCAAACAAGGGTTTGTGGAGATTCTTTACCTTCATTTGAAATGTCTTCAAGATATTCCTTTTTTCCAACATCATCACATGATTCTTTTCCTTCATTTGAAATGTCTTCAAGACCTTCCTTTTTGCCAACATCATCATATTTAGAAATAATGCAACCAAATTTTTTTGGAGATTCTTTACCTTCATTTGTCTTGATGGAGTTGTCTTCAATATATTCCTTTTTTCTATGGTATGTCTCCTCTAGATTTAGCCATAGATCCTTGGTGGAAGTGCATTGTCCCATGCTCTCTTTGATAGGACTTGAGAGTCTTGAGAGCTAATGCGTCATTCTTCTTTCCTTCCCTTTGAGCTGCAAACTTTGACTTGTTCTTCAAGGAAACCGATCCACCAATAGCTGCCTTCCAAATACCCGCTCCCATCTCTTTCAAATGTACTCTCATTTCTATTCTCCAAGTAGAATAATTTTCCTCATCAAGGATTGGAACTTCATCATCCATTTGTGTGTCTATGTATCTCCTCCAAGCTTGTTAAGGCTTATAGTGAAGGCCTTCTTTGATACCAATTGTTGGACACACCAACTACACTGAGGCGAGGGGGTGAACAATGTAGGGATCTTTTCCCAAAACTTCCCCTTCACAAAACTCATTAGTTAGCAATCACCATTTACTCATTACTTATTTTTTTCATTTATAATAAGTTAAATGTGAACATATATCAGCAACATATATCAGCAATATATCATCAACAAATCATCAACACAAGGAACACAAGATGTATGTACAATTTTATTTTTATTACGAAATACAATCCTTGGGTTATCAACAACAACTGAATATAGTACAACTCTACAAGAACACCATCTCTATAATGCAAGATTCAACTTACACCCTCAACACCAATTGATATGAGGCAACAATCCTCAACAAATATCAATCTGTCAATAGGTACACGACTTGTCGATAGTGCATCACGCGTATGTAGGTGATCTACGAATAGTACAAATCATGTATGTACGTGACCAGTCTGTACTACAGTCTACGTATCACATCTGAGTACTTAGGGTTTTCTCTTCAAGATGAACTCAGATCCTCTGCAACCTTCAATCACATTCTCTTTTGTCTTTCACTATCCAAACTGACCCATAAACAATCACAACACATCCAAGCTCTCCAACAACTTACTCATGCTCCTCAGCCATACAATATGAATGTTACTCAATCATGTATAAGAAATCAACATATTATGGAAATCATATTAGTACCAAATCATAAGAGTGTTGCTCATTCTATCAACCAACACAAACCACATCACAACAGCCATACAAAGAATTCCTTAAGCATTCACCACACAACAAGAAAGAGTATCCATCAAGACAACAATGTAACCATACCAGAGTCTCTATGGAAGATCTAAGCTCATAGAATGAAAATCTGGAACCTGCTTCATTCTTCAAGAGCCTAGCACCAACTCACACACAAGTATTCATGACTTCATCCACTATACACACTCTATCCTCGTTCATCCCGCGTATGTATGCGCCCCAACTCACTGAAACCCGCGTATACCTCAGAAATTGTTGAAATATTGTAACTGCAAAGAGTATTCTATTTATTATTGATGTATTATTCATTATATCAATCCCCTTTTGTGGATTGATCATGTCGAGTATTGTAAATGACCAAACCCCCTTTTGCGGATTAGTCAAACCCTAATTGTAATATTCTAAATGAGAAGTCGACCCACATAATATATTAAAGTGGTTATAACCACCTAGAAATAGAAGTCGGCCCTGCCAATGAAAAGACATGTCCTTTCAGCTCCTGCCAGATTGTATAAATAAAGGAGGCCAATGCCTCATTTGTTCACTTACTCACTTGTTCATCAGAGCACAAGTTTGGAGCTGTAGTTGGAGAAGAAGGAAGAGAGAGAGAGGTGCATACTTGGGAGAGGACTTTCTGTATTGTTTGGTTTATTCTCTTGGCATTGTATTGGATATCTATATTAAGGAATTTTTTGCTGGGTTTTCTCCCCCATGAGGGTTTCCCAGGATAAATGATGTGTCTCTTGTGATTGTGTATTTCTCAGTGATCCTATCTATGCTATGATTATCTAGTGAATTGAAAATAAACCTAATAATATCTTAAACCTTAACATGGTATCAAAGCTAAGCTGAAGAGATCATCTTTCACAAGAAGAGGAAAAACATCATTGTTGTCGTACATGAAAATTAGGGATTTTTATTGAAGAAGTTTTTTCAGCCTCAAAGTCATCTAGAAAAGTGTGCCCTAGCCCAAGGAACTCTTTGGAAACTTTAGCACACATTTTCAATGGGTAGATCTCTAGAAAAGTGAAACCCTAGTTTTCACAAAGTACCAGAAGTACCAGAAAACCAGAAGTACCAGAGTACTAGAAGTATTAGAAAACCAGAAGTACTAGAAAACCAGAAGCACCAATCCAAAAATCCATAGATCAAGTTTGAAGGGGTAAAATTTGTATTTTCAGAAATCTGACTGCATTAGCTTACTCACCGTAGCTCAGCGCATCTATCCCCTGGATCATAATTTCAAAATTTAAAGTTTAAAAAATTAGTGTTTCCTCATAAAACTCTAAGTTACAGTCTCAAAATCTATTGCAGTGTCAATTGTAGTTGCAATATTAGTTGAAGTATCAGCGGTAGTACCAATTGAAGTCACCCTTGAGGTTTTTAAGAGTTGGTGATCATTACCGCTGCTACCAGATGGTGCCACTACCTATAAATTCCATAAGAGGTATGTACTCACACATGTTTAAATGATTAAGCTTTAAAGGGTATTTGCAGGAGAAGGGATCTCTTGCCATAGATATAGAAGGATCTCAAGATCCAACACATTCAGAAGAATAATGCAACTCAGATTTGATTATTCTGATATGCATCCAATTGTTATGACATTATTTTGATCAGTGTTTCATGTTGAAGCTATGACCATCATACTAACCTTTGGTCAAAATATTAGATGGATTAAATTTGAGATCATAGAGTTTATTCTCTAACCCAACCTTTTGTCAAGATAATATATTGTCTTAGTACAAAAGACAGGTTGAAGAAATCACTCGTCATCTTGAGTGAAGGAGACTTGGAAGAAAAGCATCACACTCATTATTGAAGACAAGGCTCCAGGTTCCAGGTTTGATTAATTATGTTGATAAGATTTAAAGTTGCACATGACAAGTTGATAACTACCCCTTTACAATAAAACACTATAGTTGAGATAGCAGTCTTTGAAAAGTACTATACTTGGTAGCATGTGAGCATATTGAGATAAATGCTTAATATAATCATTTTCCTGATACAACTAACATCTCCTCTAGGAGAAATATCTCGTGTTAGTTCCAGGTTTCCATGGAGGAATGTTTGATCACAACACTGTAAGAGTGTTGACCTCATTTCGTATTGTATTTCTTACTTTTGATCTTTACTTCAGATAGGTCACAAGTGATAGCTCTAAAGGAGCTACTGTGATTATTACTCGTGCTATTGTTTTATTTACAATTATCATCTATTATCAAAAGAGTATTATTATTGCTTGTTGTTTTGTTGACCTTGTTTCAGGTCACAGGTGATAACCTTGAGGAAGTTATAGTGAAGGTTGTTGAAGGCAACATATTATATGAGACATGAAGAAGACCATGTACATGACCATATACACTCATGTACCAAGAATATGAAAAAGAATATCTCTTTTGAGATTCAGAGTATATCATATGAAGAATGATTGTAAGGAGCAGAAGGCTCCAAAGATGACTGAACATTAGAGCAAGAACTCATAATAGAATTTTTCAACGGTTAATGAAGACACCTTGATGGGAAGCAAAACGCATTTGAAGCCTGACTCAGTCTTTCATATTTAGACTTGGTATTCAACACCAAGTATACCATGTAAGAGATGATGAAGTCCTTGTAGACTCAGAAGAAATCAAGAGTAAGCCTGATCTCAGAAAGGATCAGATGAAGAGATAACTTCCAGGACTAGGAGACAGATGTCATGAGAAGACTAGATTGTAGCTTCAGAAACTTCTAGGAGATATGAAATCTCCTGGGAAGATCCCCTTGTTTCAATAACAGAGAAGGAAGCCAGTCAAAAATACTAGCATATGGATTCTTCTGTGAGACTAGAAGAGAAGTCGGTATTGACTTCCAAGATTGATCTATACAGATCAAGCATGTTGCAGATGTACAAAGTTTGATGTGTGTCTAGAGGATTCTCCTAACAAGAGGGAGAAGAATATGACGAGACACTTACTCCAGAAATTGAAGAAATAGTTCCAATATTTATGAAGACAACCAGAACAACCATGATTCATATATAGTATGAGATGCAGGGGGAGAAATTTCCATATTTAAAATTGAGTGGAAGTTGGTGCATTACATTATTTGGGTCATGGAGACATGACTACAATGAAATATATAGTTACCTCCATGAAAGAAGAAGAGATACCTTCAATATCAGTTATTGATCCACTCTCAATTTCAGATGAAGTTGTTTCCATAATGGAGTAGAGGAGTTACTCCCAGACTTCAACGGTCACAGTGAGAATAGAGCAACCATTCTCAGATTTAGAGCAGGTGCAAGTGCAGAGTCCTAGTTCCAGAAGGAACAATTGTAGAAAGAGGAGAGGACATACTCTCAAGCAATGAGATAGATAATGCTTTGCAGAGAGCACATAGGGCTAGCACATGATTGTGTAGATTGAGTTGCAGCTGAGCAAGTGTACCAGATTGGTACAAAGTAATAAGAAACTTTGATTTGAAGATTGAAGATAGAAAGACTCATGTTTGTCGGTTGAAGAATGATTTGTACGTGTTGAAGCAAGCTCCTAGAGCTTGGTATGGAAGAATTGATAGTTTTGTGACGATCTTGGACTTTACCAAGAGTAAAGTTGAGTATAACCTTTATGACAAGGTTATGAATGATGAGTCAATGATGTTACTACTATATGTAGATGATGTACTCTTGACAAGATGAAGAAAATATCATTATAGATTGTAGAAGAAGCTCGCCACAAAGTTTGATGGAAGACCTAAATGCATTCTCTTATGTCTTGAAGTTTGGCAGAGCATAGAGAATATCTTCCTTAACCAAGGGAAGTATGCAGTTAAAATTGAAAAGGGTTGACATGTTGAAATGAAAATACATGTACACACCCATGGAAACAAAGTTGAAGATCCTGGTAGATACCTCGTCAAAATTGGTTGATGTTACTCTGTATAGACAGATTATTGGTTCAGTGATGTATCTGACGATTACCAAGCCAGATGTGTGTTTTGCCTTCAGTCAGTATCTGGTAGAATTGAGACGTATTCATATTGATGATACAAAACATGTGATGAGGTACCTTAAGGGTACATTAGATTATGGTCTCAGTTATGATGGAGATCATGACTTCAGATTGAGTGGGTACACTTATTCAGATTGGGCTGGAAGTGTCTCTAATAGAAAGAGCACTTCAGGATGTTGTTTTAGACTGAGGTCAACCATGATCTCATGGCAGAGTAGGAAGCAATTCAACATTGTTGCGAGCATGGCACAATCGGAATACATTGTTGCATGTTCCTCTAGTTGTGAAGCCATATGGCTTCATATGTTGTTGACCGCTCTATTTGATATGGAGATGGAAGCCACCATGATTCTATGTGATAACCAAGTTGTATAAAATGATGGAGAACCATGTGTTCCATGATGAGTCGAAGCACATATAGATCTGGTATCACTTCACCCATGATATGAAGCAGAGAGGAGCTATAAAACTCCAATATGTTGAAACAGATGAATAGGTTGCAGATGTGTTAACCAATCCTCTGTCTCATGTAAAGTTTGAGCACTTTCGAGACAAGCTTGGTATAGTCCATAAGGACCTCCCTCAAAAGGGGGAGTAGTGATGATGATACTATGGTATCTTGATAAGTAGTGGTAGCTCTGTTAGGATTTTTATAATCCTATGGAATCTTATGATTCCTGGGCAGATCCTGAAGGTCTAGTAAAGACGGTCTGTCAGAGTACCACATGGTAGCTCCGTTAGGATTTTATATCCTAGGGAATCTTATGATTCCTGGGAAGCTCCTTAGGGACTATCAGAGTACCAAAAAATGTTGTTGTTTCTAGCCTTGTGCTGTGATGCCAACTTCATGTTGATGATGTGACAACCTAATTGTTGTGATGATGTGCTAGATTAATTGTTGTGATGATGTGCAAACTTAATTGTTGTGATGAGTTTCCAGCTTAATTGCTATGATGTTAGCCTCGTGCTGATGACATGCCAGCCTCATGTTGTGATGATGTGCCAACCTCTTGTTGTGATGATGTGCCAGCCTCGCGCTGTGATGATGTTGCCAACTTCGTGTTTTGATGATGTGTTTACAGTCTCATACTGTGATGTCAGCTTCGTGTTGATGATATTGTGTAGCCAGCCTCGTGCTGTGATGCCATCTTTGTGTTGATGATGTTGTGATGCCAGCCTTGTGTTGAAGATTCTCATCCTAGTGTTGATGTTGATGATGCTCCAACCTTCATGCTGTGATGTTTTTTTTGTTGATGATGATCCAATCTTTGTGCTCTGATATTGATGTTGTCGATGTTGTATCAACCTTGTGTTGTTATTGATGATGATGATGTATTAGTGTTATACTGATCCATGTTGATGCAGTTGATGATGATGATGCCACTACAGCCTCTTACTGAAGATGATGATAATTATGCCACTGTAGCTTCTTGCTAAAGATGATGTTGATGATGCCACTTTAGCCTCTTGCTAAATATGATGTTGATGATGCCACTTTAGCCTCTTGCTAAAGATGATGTTGATGATTCCACTTCAGCTTCTTGCTGAAGATGATGATGATGATGTTATTTCAGCTTTAATGTTGAATATGATAATATTACTTTAGCCTCATGCTAAAGAAGATGATGATGTTACTTCAACCTCATGATGATGAGGATGATGATGCTACTCCAGCTCCATGCTATGAATGATGATGATAAGAAAAACTTTTGATGATTTATAGATATGTCGGTCAGTGTTCCAAGATGTTGTTGATGATGTTTCCCTCTCTCTCACCTGATGTTGTTGTAGAATACCCTTCTTGTTAAGGGGGAGTGTTGAAATATTGTAACTGCAAAGATTATTCTATTTATTATTGACGTATTATTCATTAGATCAATCCCCTTTTGTGGATTGATCATGTCGGGTATTGTAAATGACCAAATCCCCTTTTGTGGATTGGTTAAACCCTAATTGTAATATGCTAAATGAGAAGTCAACCCACAGAATATATTAAAGTGGTTATAACCACCCAGAAAGAGAAGTCGGCCTTGCTAGTGAAAAGACAAGTCCTTTCTGTCAGATTGTATAAATAAAGGAGGCCAGTACCTCATTTGTTCACTCACTCACTTGTTCATTAGAGCGCAAGTTTGGAGATGCAGTTGGAGAAGAAGGAAGAGAGAGAGAGGCGCATACTTGAGAGAGGACTTTCGGTATTGTTTGGTTTATTCTCTTGGCATTGTATTGGATATCTATATTAAGGAAGTTTTTGTTGGGTTTTCTCCCCCATGAGGGTTTCCCAGGATAAATGATGTGTCTCTTGTGATTGTGTATTTCTCAGTGATCCTATCTATGCTATGNTTTTTGTTGGGTTTTCTCCCCCATGAGGGTTTCCCAGGATAAATGATGTGTCTCTTGTGATTGTGTATTTCTCAGTGATCCTATCTATGCTATGGTTATCTAGTGAATTGAAAAGAAACCTAATAATAGATTAAACCTTAACAAAAACTAGGGTTTCTAAACTTCTGATACTTTTTCCGTCATGATCTCAAGCTTACCGAAACTTTGATGCATCCATGAGATCCTCCATACCTTCTCTCTCTCGGAATAGATCTTCAATACATGCTCAAGAGATACATTTTCACAAGAGACCCTTGCCTCTTATTTATACTCTCCAAGTAGCTTCCTTAGAAGCATATTCTAGGTCACTTAACCCACTTCTAGGTCACTTAACCCATTTTCCTTATTTTATGGTTAACCACTTTCCATATTTAGAAAGTTCTCCATTTAAATATTCCTCCTTGACTTTGTCACCTCACTTTATCATTTAAATAATCTTCTTTGATTTTGTCACTTCACTTTATTATTTAAATAATCCTCCTTGACTTTGTCACTTTACTTTATCATTTAAATAATAATTTCTTCTTTGCAATCTCTTTGACTTCTTTGACCTTTTGGGGTTTCAAGCCTACATATGAGGGTCCTCCAACTTTGTAAGGCCATAAATTTCAAACCATGAGGAGTTATGTGACATTCCACATACCACTGGAAATGGTATGACAAGCACTATCCATCTAGGATAGTTCCACTGACAAATTCATTGATCTTCATTTCATTATTCCACATTTAAGCATGGGTTCTCCAACCATACTTCTAGGATAACTCAACTGTAAAGTGTCTTCCTATGTGATATTTCACCATAAGGGGACCACTTTGGAGTTCATCCATTTGTACAAATTATCAACCATGATAAGACAATAATGATTCAGATAATCAATATACTATGATAAGACATTGTTTATTTGACATCAAACCTTTGACCTTTGACATCATTCAATCATCCTTTGGCATCAATCAATTCCTTGACATCAATCAATCAATCATCCTTTGGCATCAATCAATCACTTGTCATCAATCCTTTGACATCAATTAATTAAACCTTTGGAATCAATGACAACATGATCCAACATCCTTCTCTCCCTTGTACCTATTGTGAGCAAGGATAGTTAACATGATTGAGTTAGTCTTCTAAAGGCTCGGGCGGAGGAATCTGGAAGGTTCTAGAGAAATGTTGGCAACAACTTCAAGTGAATTCTAGACTTCTAAGTTGGTGTTTATATCTATAATAGAACCTTATTTCTCATATGTATCATTTGTGAATGATTCATTCTTGCAATATTATATGTATTTGATAATGTGGGAACTTACATATTAATCATGCTTAATGTTTGAAGTTATTAGTTAGTTATGATAACTAACTCCTATGCAACTTAGTTATTTTTTTAGTGCAGGTTGATATAGGAAGTATTAGAGAGAAAGCTTTGAAGTGTGGACTTGGGAAAGGGTTCTACATCAAACTACGAAAATAAGGTATGTGATCATTCCTCTCGTAGGTAGTTAGTTATTTATTACTACTTAAATTCTATTGTTAATTAAAGATTGTTCTACTCAGGTCAATCACTTTGTTTTGGATATAACCCAAGACATAGGAGAACAATGTAATGTAAACACGGACCCATAGGAGTGAATCATCCTGTAGCCTATAGATTTTCCTTCATACAGTTTGATATGCGACCGGATGCGTTGTCCCACTTGGGTGTGGCCGAATGAATATACCAGCTGATTTCGGATGAGATAGTATGACATAGATGGACTTGGCATGACTTGGGTGAACTCGACACAACTTGGAATGATTCGAAATGACTCAGGGGGTGGTTGACGCGAAGTGATGATGAATGAAAATTGGGTACACCTTGGAACAACGGTGATTTCTAGTGCATGGCAAGCTCATATAAGTAGGTTGGATGCCCCAAAGTGCTAAGGCATTAAGTTGCAAGAGGAAAGAGTCATCAAGTGTTCTACGGTTGTGTCAAGTTTAGGATTTGGGAACAAAAAAAGGATTGCATTGGCTAAGTGACAAAGAGACGGAAATAGGACCTGTAGGAGGCAGGCTTGTGGTTATTTTAGGGGTTGGATTGATAGTTATATAGGTTCCTTTCCATTGTAATTGCAATATGTTTGTAGGTAGATTGGTTGTTCTCCTCTAATGTACATGTAACATAGGCACCTATCTTGGTGCTTATCCATACTTGTGTTCTATGGTTTCTTTATGTGTATTGGATTTTACTGTTCATTGTATGCTCATGTTAGCTAAGTTATAATATTGGCTAAGTATAAGTACTATTGGGATTTTTTAAGGATATGGTTGGACATATGCATATTTCTTATTGGATGATATAAGTTGTGTAGGACTTGACATTGCATCTAATTTATATAGCTTAAAGAGAAGTTATGGGTATATTTTAAGTGAAGATGCATAGACTAGTTGTAGTAGGCATAGGTTGGTTGAGCCACTATGATCGTCGCAACATAGTGTCGCACAACCAAAGATGACAAAAATAAAAATAAAAATTGGGTCAGAATCTTATGTCCATTGTAGGTGGTATTAGAGTTCAACTTCTTCATGAAGTTGGTTTCATAATTCTATTGGGCACTCGTCACCATGTTTAAGAGGGAAGAAACATGCTGGGAGGGTGACTTGACTAGTTTGAGATAGCTTTGGAATCATATTTTATCCGGGAATTTTTCTGGAATGTTTAGGTGCTCATGGAGGAAAGACCTAGCAAAGGTGTTGGAGCAATCCCTTAGAAAATAATCTAAAATAGTGTTGTGAAGCACTAGAGGTTGAATGAAGGTGGAGGATGAATATGAGTTATAACTACAAGTCATGGTTGATCTAGGAGTAGCCTATTCAGGCATCCCACCACACCTTAGGGTATACTTCAATCAAGTGAATATGCATGTAAAAATTATAGAAGACACAATGTGTAGTGTCTTGGGTTCAAGAGTACTTGAGCCAAGGCATTCCCCCATAAAAATTTTGAATATGGTGATGCTTAGTACCCATTGGTAGGCCACTTCAGGTAGAGGTAAAACATTTTTTCCTTCTTGTTGTTGTTCATTTCTTTTAACAGGTTGTGCACAACAAGATTCTACAGACGAAAGGGAGAAGCAAGTCTTAAAGAAGTATTTGCAGTAGATAGGAACCTTGGCTAGAAAACAAGGATGGAGTGCCCATAAACTCTGTTATGTGGATTTGATCCTCAAGGGAAGAACATTTTGGGCATTGGTGAATTTGAGTGCCCCACACAACTTCCTATGGAAGTAGTTGGAAAATCAACTCAGGCTTAGAGTTGGACCGTGTCGTGCTTCAGTCAAGGAAGTCAATTCTAAGGATAAGGAAACAATTGGGGTTGCATCTATAGTTCAAATATAGTTGGATAAGTGGAAATTCCATGCTAACTTCACATTATTGTAGATGGATGACTTTAAAGTCATGCTTGGGAAAGAGTTCCTAAGGAGAATGCAATCTATTCTCATGTCATTTATGGACAAGTGGGTGATACTTGGTGGATGGAATACTTGTGTTGTGTTCACATCAACAAGGAAGTTGTATTAAATGGTGTATAGTTTCTCTACATTGAGCATGAAAAGGGTAAAAATGAGCCCAAAATTGCAACTTTTGCAACAACCATTGGGAAAGTGGATGAGGGTGAAGTAGGGAATCATGTTCTACTAGAACTTGCTAATTTGTTGGACAAGTTCATCAATAATATACCTAATTTTTTTCCAAAATTGATCCCACCCAAGCACACCATTGACCATAGTACTGAGTTGAAATCGAGGTTGCACCCTCCGTCCAAGGATCCATATCAACGTTTTATACTGGAGTTGGAAGAGTTGAGATGGTAGTTGACTGAGGTTGTTGATGTGAGATTCATCTAAATTTCTAGGTCACCATATGGCACACCAATCCTCTTACAAAAGAATAAGGACACCCTACAGTTGAAGGTGTTCTTGGACTACCATGTGTTGAACAAGAAAACCATTTGAAAAATCGACACCCATTACCTTTGGCCACATATTTCTTTGATAAGTTGGCTACGACCAATTTTTTCTCAAAGTTAGACTTGAGGCAGGGTTACTACCAAGTGAGGATTATGGGAGGGGGTGAGGAAAATATAGCCATGGTGACAAGGTATGGTTTTTTTGAGTTTCTTGTTATGCCTTTTGGCTTGTGCAATACCCTAACAACCTTTTGCACCTTGATGAATGATGTGTTCAAAATGTTCTTGGATAAGTTAGTGGTTGTCTATATGGATGAAATTATGGTGTTTGATGAGAACATGGAAGACCACAAGAAGCACTTGGCATAAGTCTTGAAGTAACTGATATAGAACCGAATGTACTTAAAGAAGTTTAAGTGTGTCTTGGTAGACCAAAATTTGATTCTCAATCCATTGGATTGGATAAGCATGCATATGCATGGATCCTGCAAAGATAAGGGAAATTGAGGATTGGGAAGAACCAAATTTGTTAAAGGTTACTCTAATACTTCGGTGCCACTTAACAACTTGTTGAAAAAGAAAAAACTGTGGAATTGGATGGTGAAGTGCTAGGCAAGATTCTATGAATTGAAGTGTAGACTTTTGTTAGCAGCTACATTGAAACTACTAGACTTTGAGCAGTAATTTGAAGTACATATGAACACTTTATATATTTCCATTGGAGGATTTTTGTCAAAGGAAGGTCATCTGATGGCCTAGGAGAGAAGAAAGCTATAACATCGTGAACAGAGGTACCATGTTCATGAGAAATATATGGTTGCAACTATGCATTTCCTATAAGAATGGAGGCACTACATGTTAGGAAATACATTCATTGTGAAGACAAAAAATGTGGCAATGACATACTTTTCCACCCAACTAAAGTTGTCACCCAAGTAGGAATGGTGGAAATATTTCTTGGCAGAATTTGACATGACCATTGAGTATCAATTTGGAAATTTGAACGTAGCAACAAACACCTTAAAAAGGAAGGTACAACTTGCAACCTTGGAGGAGGATGAGTTGTCGGTGCTCATGGGATTCAAACATGAGCTTCAAGAGACTTCCAAAGAAGATAAAGGAGGGATCGCAAAAGAATCCCAAAATTTTGAACATCATGAAGCAAGTGAATGAAGGAAAAATGAGGAATTTTTGGATGGACAATGGTTTTTTGTACTTTGGTGAGAGTATATGTGTGCCTAAGTTGCCTAACCTTCGAAAGAAACTCTTAAGGGATTTCCATGATTTTCCTTGGGTTGGCCTGTTAATATTATGGTAGCTGCGGGAGGTATTTACCTCCACGTGTGAACCTGACGAGAATAGAAGACTTCGGGAAGCAAGAGAAACCCTAATGAGTTGGCTAATAACCCTAGAAGCGTTGTTGGCTCAAGAAGATAATTTATATTAGGTTATTAGCCTCCAAGAGAAGAAGTCGGCCAGAAATAATAATAATATACTGAACAGACACTTATCCAGAAGGAGAAGTTGGCCCCAACAAAACTAGCAGAACTACTATAAATACAGGGTAGCAGTTCTCATTTATAGCATCTCAGAATTGAATTTTTCCCATTTGGTGCGCACTGCAGTTGTCGTCTTGTGCGCAGGTTTGGAGGAAGGTTGCAGGTGCAGCTGCAACAACAGCTAGTTTCAGTATTGGATTGAATATCTCTTGGCTAGGGTTTGGGACTATCTGATCAGTCTTTTGTGTTGCTCTATCCCTGGAGAGAGGTGTGCTACCCCTTTGTTTGGCTATCTAGCCCAGGGTTTTCTTCCGGAGGAATTCTTAGTCAAGGTTAAGGTGCTCGGAGGGAGGCTTCGGCCTATGGTTGGGTGACGAAGGTATCGTCAATGGTAAAGTGAGCACACCATCTTCTATATTCTAACAAGTTATGGGCCCACACCCCTTCAATCAGCCTAAAATGCTAGAAGGAAACATAGCTGCTAGATATTAAGCTCGTTGAGGAACTGTCGCTAAGGTTACTAGCAGGCGAAACTTCCAAAAGCACTACAACTAGGGTTACTAGCAGAAGCAGTTGCAGAAACCCTAAACCTCTTGTTGAGGAACCTTAAGTGACGAGATTGAACTAATCTCCAGATAGATCAGTGCGCCCTAGCCCAGCGCATCTCCTGGTACTCTCAGAAGGCCAAGACGTGAAGTTTGGATTTTTGGTCAAATCTAGGGTTTGACCAAGTCAAGCAAGCCATGACGAACTCTAT
>SNQJ01S0029626.1:8369-22964 GCA_010110895.2 Picea sitchensis | reverse complement strand
TCGAAGAGGCAAGTGAACAGGAGAGGATCCTTTCCATAATAGGATCCATTGTATGGTGTTGCCCTACCTCAAGGGTTTCTATAATAAAGTTGTGGTTTTCTATATGGTTTCATATATCTTGTGTGGTGATTGTATTCAGATATCTTCGGATCTATTGTGATATTTTGTATCCGGGTATTTGGATCTTGTGTGGTGATTGTATTCAGATATCTTTGGATCTATTGTGATATTTTGTATTCAGGTACTTAACACAAGCTACTTTCTCAATTTCCCTTTGTTATTAATTTCCAATGTCAATCCAAATCTGCTCATCGTTTTGCCCAAATTTTGTATTTTCTCATTTTATCATCCAAAAATGGAATTTTCAATTACCATTTGATATCATTAATGTTTTTCGTCTCTTTTCCTGTGATTTATAAAATAAAATTGAGTTGGGTTTACCCATATTGCCTTCTTTTATCACTGCTTATGTTACTCCAAAAATTAAAAAAATAAAATTGAGTTGGGTTTACCCATATTGCCTTCTTTTATCACTGCTTATGTTACTAAAAAAAATGCTTAGTATTTTGTCGGAAGTAGTTTTTTAGTAAATATGTTTACTATATTAAAGGCAATATGGGATTTTGGTTTTATATTTTGAACATTGTGTGTGCAATGGTTGTATACCATTTCATTTAGTTGCATTACAATGTGAAATTGCTAAAACAAATCTCTTATTTTTTTAGTAAACATGTTTACTATATTAAAGGCAATATGGGATTTTGGTTTTATATTTTGAACATTGTGTGTGCAATGGTTTTATACCATTTCATTTAGTTGAATTACAATGTGAAGTTGCTAAAATAAAATCTCTTAGGCTCACACTGGGTAGAGGGAAAATTTTCCACCCAATATTGTTTAGAGACATTTATGATGAAGTGATTACTAATTAGTGAGCCCATGTCTTTGTTCTTGTGAAATGAGTTGAACTCGGAGCCCAAATAGCGTCTACCAAAGTGGGATCAAATCAGGAAACAACAATATGGGATATTAATTTGTTGGTCATAACTAACCAAGACAAATTTAAACAATACCCATTTCAAGACAAATTCAAACAATACCAATTTCAAGTCCACTGATGTATCTATTAAACATACACTATAAATGAGCCAATCCTAGGAAGTTTTTCACATAAGTTACTTGTAACAGTAGATGTTCTTTGCACAAATGTTAAATATTATATTGAATTTCTTGAAGATGAATTTATAATTTATAGGTGCACGGATATTGGGTGTGTCACTGGATCATGGAAGGGATCCATTTCATTGAATTACATAACAATGTGGAATTGATGAGAACCCCGTCTCAAGCTCATGGTGGGCAGAGGGAAATTTTGCCACCAAAAATTGTTTAGAGAGGTTTATGAGGGAGTTATTACTAATTAGTGAACCCAAGTATTTGTACTTGTGAAAATTAGTCTAGACTAGAAACCAAATCAGGTTTTCCAAAGCGGGACCAAATCAGGAAGACAAGATAAAGGGATATTAATTTTCCATTTCAAGACAAATTCAAACAATACTCATTTCAATTCCATCCATTTATCTATTAGGCATATACTAGATGCTCTGGTGAATTTCAATTATTCTTTGATGATTGTTTAATTCAAATCTTGGAGTCTGTGTTGGGATGAAAATTCCTGGATTCCACACAGTTCTTATACATGCAAGCATATGGGAGTGTATACATACCACTGATTTGAGAAAAGTAGAATGAGAAACTAGAACATAACTAGATCCCACATGGAGGTTTGGTGGGATCTTGGAAGAACAACAAGGGATAATACTAGTATATTATAGAAGAAAATGAGGAAAGGCATAGGATTTAAGGTGAAAATCAGGGGGACTGATTCATAGGATCCTACTGAAACATTGTAGGATGAGTTTATGTCCGGTCATGTGCTTTAGTGCCTAGCATATGCTCCATGACTTATAGCAACCAAGGGAGGTATTTACTAGGAATCTTTATTTCATGGCTTGATTTCAATCATGTTTGGACTCTACACAATCACATATTTATCTATCATTTTGAATTGGAATTATTGTAAACTTCCAAGTATGGCTCAACGTTGGGATCAATACTTTTAGCATGTATCATACTTGTAACATATATTTCCAACTCCCTAGATATAATTTCCATTTATGTTGTGTTTTAAATGAAATAGAGGTGGGAAATGTTTTCTCAATTATTGTGTATCCCCAATGACGAAAAAGTCTTATTATATAAAGATATAAATGGCAACGTAAACATACCTCTCAGTTAATGGGGCTTGAACATGGTCAGGGATCCCTCCAAAATCATAATGACTATATGACTTATGTTCCCTCCAAACCATAGTTTTAAAAACCGGAACTGGTCGACGGTCCGACCAGAATCGGAACCAGAACCGGTAATGAACTGGTCAAGCTGGTTTTAATGAATCGATCTTTTAAAAAATATATTAAATATTTAAATTTTGACGAAAAAAATATATTTTAAAAATTTTAAATCATGTTTCCAAAGTATTAGAGACAACACATCCAAAGTATGCTCATGAATATATCAAAACAACACCAAGTGCAATACATATCTAGATATCAGAACATAAATACATAATCAAGGAGGCTCTAAATGGCCTCTACAACATCAAACAACATACTAACAAGATTCAAGACTACAAGTCACTATCTCATTGATCAACATGATCAACGATCAATCATCACTATTGCTAGAAGTAGAAATGGCATGAGCATCCTCGCCCTCGGCATCATCATCTATCTCTGACAAGGACTCGAACTTGGCCTCAAACTCATCATCTAAATGTTGAACAAGAGAGGTGTGAGGCACTTAGAGGGGAGTGAGAGCGTCTTATAGACTAGAATTAGGGTTTAGGGGATCTGAGGTTTTAGGTTTTAGTTTTTAACTTTTAGGGGGGTTTAGATTTTAGGGACCGAACCGACCAGTTTATGACGAAACCGATCAGTTTGGTATCGAACCGGCTGATTCGATACCAAACTAGCCGGTTCCATCATAAACCGACTGGACGGTTTGAACCGGTCGACCATCAAACCGATAAAACCGATCATTTTATCCAAATCACATTTAACATTCAAACCATACAAGAAAAAGAAACTTTGATCCAATGCATTATCAATACCCAAATACATTGTCTTCCTTTCAACATCACCAAGGTTATCTTTGCCAACCCCAGGTCCAATGTTTATCATTTTTTTCTATCACAGTGAGACATTTTACAAATATCATAAAAACCTTTCACCCTTTCATCAATATCCTCAACATTTCCAACTTTTTTTTTCCAAAAGTACATGCGATAGTTTTCTCCCTACTAAAATTGCTCTCCGCATAATTGCTTCCTCTTGTTTCAAGATGCAATCATGCCCATCAAAACATTGGTTTCCAGTTGATGCACCGGGGAACTTACTGTTAAGGTGGGAGTTCTTAGTTACATATTTTGAGCTTTGGTTTACAGAATCTGGGCAATTCGCAGAATTAAGACTTGTTTTTTCAGTTTTATCTCCAATGCCAAAAGATTCTGGATAACTAATATCAGAAACATCCCTTCATCGCTCTCACAATATTTTTCAGCACAAAAAAGTCCATGATCACAACAAAGTCCATGATCTTCAAGAAATTCATGCACTATTACAAGTAGTTCAACTTGTCCGCAAAAAAAGACACATAACACAAGTGTTCCATTTGAGAACCAAAATAATTATGTCGAACTAGAGAAGACGAAAATCACTTCCCCCAGAATACCCCACTTATCAACCCAATAGAAAGTGATGCATAGGAATTTGCAATTACAATTCTTTCTGAGATATATAGTATCCCATGATAACCAAGACAAAATAGGCATATCTGAGTTTTTTAACTGAGAAAATAAACTCTTAAAACCCTGATATATCTTATTAAATTCGATTTTTTATTCCAAAAAATCGGTCCTATAAACTAATTCATGTCTCGAAGGACATTCATAAGATAGATATCATAAACATATGGTTCATAAAACAATACACCTCTCTAACCTCCGAGGCTAAGATGACTAACACATCAACAAAAAAAGAGCACTTATAGTCATGCAAACTGAAAAGAAGATGCTTTTTCACAGATATACTGAAGTCCAAATGTTGAAGTTTGCAAAAGGAAACAACTGCATCAATAAAACAACTGATTTCTAGTTGTTTATTAGGATCATCACTTGGTAAACCAGAACACTTGAGAGAAGGAAGTGATCTCATGAAAACACACATTATAGTCAAGAGAAAACATTGCACCTACCCCGGTAATGTGTTTGGGATATCAAAACATGCCTGCATTAAAATTTGGTTAATTTTCTTTTAAATTTCTCTCATGCAAAGTTCAAACAACATTTGCATGCAATTAATCACTCAATAAAAAGGCTAGATAATACGTGAAAATATACTCCAATGTATTGTAATTGTAGCCTTTTTTTTCTAATAAAAGTCATCATTGTTCATATTGCATGTTTGAAACTCCCAAGAAACCTGTAAATATTGTTCAAAAATCTAGAAGGTGAAACACTTACTGGAGTTTCACTCTCTTCAATCTCTTCTCTTATCTGAGATGCACATCTGGATATTGACTCCACTTCATCTACAGCCACTTTGTTCGGGTGACCTTTCCTAGCCTCTTATTTCTCCAATTCAAATGTAAGGTTGCAATCGTTAAGTGTTGAGGCATTCTCTGTCACATTACCTGGTGATGGTATTTCTACAACTCCAACAGCAAGACAAAAAAATTCTAACCTTTGCTTGTGGCATTTCAACAATACTGAAAGGTCCTTTGGATTAGCTTTTTCATATGCCAATATCAACATATCTAAAGTAGTAAACTCAATTGAAGAATCCATATCCATGCCCAACTGTTTCCAATGAGATTTACTTATCAACCCTGCAATAAGGAAGCATAACATTGCCTCTATTACTATTTACATGATGATTACCATTTAGGATAGAAACGCACCTCTGAAATTCTTTATAACATTTTTCTCTATCACCATAAAAGGTCCACAAGAAACCACATAAGTAATGGAAACGGACTGAAAAGGACCAATCACGTGTTGAGACAGAATCACTTACCCCCGACTTTTGAATTTTTTTTTTCAAATGCACGAAACTATTATCTGTCTTTGTTAAACTGTCAGATACCATAGTGGCAGCTAAAAAAGAATTTCATGAGTCAACCATGTTCTTATAATTTGGCATGTAATCAAACTCTGGACCTGTCTTGGTTGAATATATCAACTGAGAGAACTCCTTTGATACAACAACATTTTTAACACTTAAAAAAATTGTAAATAGGCATACCAAAAGCAACTGACTCCACAAATTTACAAAGATGAAATGTTGCTTCATTAATGGATAAGTAAATTTGGATTCTTCAGTACAAGATGTTGCAAGATTAGAATAAAGTTTTGCTAGAAAAAGACTTTTGTATGTAGTCATTTCCTTATTCCATTGCCTTGTTAATTTATCAATCTCAATTAATCCACTCACGTTGTCTTGATACCGCAAATAGTTCACCGATACTTTTTCTAGAAGTAATTCTCCTATATGGTAAACCCTGTGATTACTTGTATTTTGTACAAGGAATTTCATCACATTTGAATCATAAAAGTTCGGAAGATTTTGTGCTTGTCTATATTTGTAGGATTTGTGATAGCATAATTTTCAATTATATTACATCAATTTCTTTGTATCGTGTCATAAACAATATATGGATCCAACATTTTCCTTAAAAGTTTATCATGCTCCTTAACTTTCTCTATATCCGATTCTTCTCTCTCACATTTACAAATCCTAAGTCGCATGTTACACCTTTCCTAGGGAGATTATTTGTTGCTTGAAACATCCATTTCTTTGATAGTATAGGTCCTCTCATTGCTATTTTCAATAAAGGGCCCATATCTGCAGATTCCGAGTGTGCCTTTTCCTTTGTCTCTACAAGAATTGCCAAAAGATTCATATACACATTCTAAAGGTGCATCAGTTCCCATGTTGTTGTTCCTTCCACCCTTCGAAGAACATCTTTGAATTTCAAAGATGTGTGATCTTGAATTCCCATTAGTTATCTCCATGTTTCTCACTAAAAAAAAATTCTTTACCATTTATCAACCATTTATCACTACGAAAAACGCTTCCCTCGGATTCATTGTTATGCTCACTATTACTATACAACTTTGAATTTATAAATTTAATAATGTTACACTCTCTTGTTCATGGGTTTCTTACTATTTCTAACGCACTTGTTCTTGGTTTATTTCTATCTCTAAGGTTGTGCCCCTCTTGGTTGATTTGGTTACATATATGCTTACCAATACATCTTAACTTTATAATCCAATAACCAATGTTGTAGATGCCTGCAACTAGTCCAGGGTGGGGCTTATCAATCATGTAACTCCAAAGAAACTAAAAATCAAACCCAAACTACATTGAATACCTTCATATTTTTCAGTCCTTTGTTATACTACGACAAGCGCCTCCCTTAGATTCATTGTTATGATCACTATTACTAGGAAACTTTGAATTATAACATTTAATAATGTTGCACTCTCTTGTTCATGGGTTTCTTACTATTTCTAATGCACTTGTTGTTGAGTTATTTCTATCTCTAGGGTCGTGCCCCTCTTGATTGATTTGGCTACATATATGCTTACTAATACATCTTAACTTTATGATCTAATAACCAATGTTGCATATGTATACAACTGGTCCAAGGTGGGGCTTATCAAACATGTAACCCCCAAGCAGCTAAAAATCAAACCCAAACTAAATTGAATATCTTCATATTTTTCGGTCCTCTATTACATAGGTCTGCAAAGAGTTGGTTAGGTAGTCATCACCATTGTTTTCACCTTGATGTTTTTGATGGGATGAATCCATACATTGATGGTCTTAATTCATGGAACAATTACAGTAGGCATTGAAAGTAGCCAACATACCTAGATAGGTTTCCCTGCCATTAACACCTTTCAACACAAACCCCATTCCTACACTTGGAATAGTGATCCTAGGCATGAAACAAAGAGGGTATTGAAGAGTAGTTATACATGTAGGGCCTAAACATATTTTGGTGCTTGCAAGGTGACTTGAGGCCCCATCCGACATCCCATACGTTGTAGTAGTTCCAATAGGTCTCATGGGGGGGGGAGGTCCAAATGGGATTTGACTATCCACTGGCCATGACTCCAGTTGTACTACTTAAACTTGCATTAAAATGCAACATATAAAATCCTCTGGGCATGTGCCCATTGTTGGCCAAACCTACAACATGGGCCATATCCCACATGGAAAGAGTCATGGGTTTAGTTTGAGGGATCCTTGCAGTGGCTTCCATCTCACGTGTTTGTCTTCTTAAAGGATTGGAGGATTTCGTAATCTCCTCCTTGAACAAATCCTCTCTAAACCTCTTTCTCAAATAATTGTCACTCTAATCCTCACCACCCCCACCACAACCTACAGTTCCTATCTTTGAACCCCCCCTTGTTGCATATGATGATGTTGATGATGCTTTGAAGGGTTTGTATGCAAATTATCCTGATGGAATCCTAACATGTGATCACCACCACCACCATGACCCATTTCCCAACCACCACCACCAATATACAACCTACTCTCCTATGATTTCCTATTTGTTTCTACTGCAAGTTCCATGAAGGTCCTATTCTCATCCATTTCCCACTCATTCCCAACATGTAGCTAGTGGTCCAATCTCACCCCCATGTCGGAATTATTGGGTTCTCTCCCTAAGGTCCCATGAAAGGAAAAGGGAAGTGCTTTGGTGTGATGAGAAGTTGAAATGTTAGAATTTGAACTATGAAGTGATACATTCAAAGTTGAATAATTAGCAGGGATTTTCCTAGTCCCTATGGCATCTATAATGCCTAGTTCAACATGTTGTAGCAACAATTCTATTGTTTCCCCATTAGACTTGTGACCCAGTAAGATCCCCTTCCATATGACCAAGGAACTGGAGGACTTAGTAGCCTAGTTTTTACCCCTAGGCTATAGTCTCACCAAAAAGGGGACTAAGGTGGCCAAAATATGTAATTGAGGATGCTAAAGTCAAATTGTTAAAGTGACATTGGCTAATAAGGAAATATAAGTTAATTGGCTAATATAAGATAAGTGAAGAAAAATACTTTAGAAAGCCAATTAATAATTTAAGTGAGAATTAGAATGTTGGAGTATAAAAGACGATGAGGACGCCTCACTTCCTCATTCTTGATCATTTTTATTTGCATCTTTGAGCTCTGACAACTTGAGTGTTTTGAGGGTTTTTACTAGAAAAACCATAGAGATCAGAACAGGGATGAAATATCCCTCATTTCATGGTCCAATCTTGGACAAGGTGGTGAAATATTCCACCCTCACCATTATATTCAGATCAGATCATTCTCAATTATCATTTGTGAAGAAGGGCGCACCATTGGAGGGTTTTATGCAGGAAGGGTGCATTGTTCAACCTTGAAGAGTTTGATTTGTCCTTTGGTGGTTGGATATGGAAGAGATCTTTACTTGGGAACATTTTCCATCCCTGGAGTGATCTTTCTTGGCATTCTTGGGGGTTTTCATTCTCCATATTTATTTATTATCGAAGCTGGGCGAATTTCCTAAAGGAGGGCACACTTGGGGTTAGGGATCCATTGATTTGGGGTCATTTTTATCATCTACAACAAGGGAAATTCCTCATATGATTCATCCATCCTCTTCCCTACAAGTTAACAACCATTTCATGAATTTTTGGGGTTGGATCTAAGCCATGTGAATTTCTAGGGTGTGCTACAACCAATAAGGGTGCAACTCAACTAGAGGATTCAATGTTTAGGAGGAAGGGAAAGAGATTGATCTTGTAGATCCCATGCATGCAGCTATTGGAGGCTCAGGGAAGCCAATATCTCTCCTTTCTATTGTATATTGGAGGTGCTATCAACCACATCTTCCATTTTCATATATATTGCCAAATCTTCTCTTCTCTTGTATTGAGGTCAACTACATATTAAATAAAATACAGATCTGAGTTTGTGGCTATTTTTTTGTTGTTTCTATTTGCTTCGTTGTTTTTTAATTTCATGTCTATCATTGCAAAACTATTTTTTCTATAAAATTAACAACAAAACACAACACAAGCTCAATAAAGCTACAGGTGCGAATTGTTTGGAAAAACCCCTCAGCCGAAAAACCAAAAATACAAAACATTTCACATAAAACCACTTGGGAATATTATAGTGGTATTAGATCTTTGAATCCTCCCAGCCTATGGGGATTTGTTAATGAAAGGATACAATAGGAAGAAGCAAGACAAAGGGGCAGAGGATCTAGAAACAAAGATGGGGGGAATACAGGAAGCAAGAGATGGAACTGATAAGGAGGTGCCAATTGAATTGGCAAGAATAACATAGTAACTACAATGCTCCATCGACAAGACACATTTTATCATGCAACACCATTTGGATGAGACATAGGAGAATTTATCAAGGGGACAAGATGATCTCAAATTATCTTTGACAACTATTGAATAGGGACATGAGTGCTTGGTTACCACATTGGAAGTAGGGAAGGACATGATTTCACATCTTCTAATGCAGATGGTACATAGCAGAGAACCACATAATAATGAAGGGAATAATGGGGCTAGTGGATCTCATGGAGAAGAGAGGTATCATGCATAGACTAGTTATAGGTATGACACTGAGGGGAAAAGTCTATTTGGGGGCGCAACCAATAGGATACCAGTGAGTAGCAGGATCACACCCATGCCTTACATGCCATGTTTCCTAGACACACAACAACAGGATGCAAATATCCTAGGGTGTATGGAGGTAGAGGAAAAATTTGAAGAGTATGAGAGGGAGTATGCAGCCTTGAGTGCAAGATTCAAAAGACAAGTTTCATTGGGATAATATTGTGGAATCAAATACATAGGCAGGCCTATAGATTCCCACAAGAATAATAATGATCTGGGGTGAAAGGAAGGAAAAATGGAGATTCCCACCTTTGATGGAGCAGCCAAATCTTTTGTAGAGGCGTCCATACAAAAATTGGATGCTTATCGGCAGTTAAAACCCATGATGGAGATGGATGCCATCGAATTTTCCACCCTATGGAAGGAAAGGCCCATGAGTGGTGGTACCATGGGACGACTACCTTGGGACATGCACACATTACTTCATATGCAGATTTCTCACAGAGGCTCATAGACAAGTTTGACCAAGGGGATCCAAAACTACATTTTCGTGAGATCACCCGTGACCCAACTAAAGTAGGCAAGCACAACTGAAGCATTAATTGAAGAGTTTTCATAGGTTAGCGGTTATGTTTCTAGATGTGTCAGAATCTGGGTTGATGATGCTCTTTTTTGAAGGATTGACAGAACCCTTGCGTGGATGGGTCAAGGCTTTTAAGCCTAATACACTACAGGATGCGATTTGGAAGAATAGGGACCTAGAAGGGGCAGCAACCAAAACCAAATTTACTCTGAGGCCACCAATTACCCAAAGAGGAAAAGATCAAAGAGTTGTGGACAAAGGTAAGGGAAAACATGATGAAGTTATAGAAAAGGGAGTTGAGAAGGAAACAACTCTGCTATACTTGTAAAGACCCGTGGGAGCCAGGGAATAGATGCATGGGGAATGGAAAAATTCACTACATAGAGGTCCTTTATGATAGTGAGGATGAAGATGATGTTTGACATCTTCAAAACATGGAAGTGTCCCAAAAATAAGAAGAGCCAATGAATGGAGAGGGAGAGGAGCCAATGCAAAATCAAGCAGGGATCAAGAACTTTTTCATTGCCTCCATCAGTGGAGTACCAAAATTCATCACTTTGAGGATGAGAGGAGTCCTACAAGCACAAAGGGTCACTGTATTGATAGATGGTGGGGCCTCTCACAACTTTATAAATGTTTCCTTGGTGAACATAAGACACCTCCCTATTGTTGAGTTTCAGGGATTCTTAGTGGAGGTAGCAGGGGGACGCACCATGTCATGTGATAGATACATTCCACAGATGAGTCTTACCTTGGTTAGGTATAATTTGGCACAGGATTTATATGTGAGGGACCTACCAAATACCAATGTTATACTTGGAGTTCAATGGCTTAGTACCTTGGTTCCTATCACTACCAAATACAAAACTATGGAGATGTCCTTCAATTTTGAAGAAGGAAAGCGGGTAACATTGAAGGGGATGATAGAGAATGCTCCCGGGGTGGTTTTAGCAAAGCACATGGAGGTTATATTGTTGAGATTTGGGTACCTTGGAAAGTGGTCCCCTTGTGTTTGTGAGCCTCTAAACACAAGTGGGAAATTCTTTGTACCATGTACCATGTACTTTATGTCTAATTTCACTTTGAATTAGGAGATTCAAGTCAAAAGTGAAATTTGGTCATTTTAACCTAAAATGACTATTAATTCACTTTGTGGGTGAATTGAGGGACATAAAGAGAAACTATGGAAACTTGAGTAAAATGGGTTTTGAGTTGAGATTCTTTTGAAGAGATCTCAACCATTGATTAGAGATGGGATGAGATGATCTCATCCACCCAAATTTTAGGTTTCATTAAGAGGGGCACATATGGCAAGGAGAGGCTCATTCACTTGTATCTTCACCAAGAGAGTTTGGAGAAGGTTAAGAGGATGAGAATGGAATCATTGAGAGAGAAGAGCTTGGGCACCTCATTTCATGGAGGGCTCATGAAGGCTTGGGTCCCAGCTTATTTGTGGAGGTGGTTCTTTCTAGGAGGAGGGAAAACAGTTAGCAGGGAGGTCTTGCAGTGGTCAGATTGCTTTGAGGACAGTTTCAGTGCAGAGGCAACACACGAGAGAACATTGTGGTGTAAGGGTTTCTCCATCAGAGCTTCAGGGAACAAGGGTGCTTCATTTCAGTCGATAGATCTATATTTGAGGAGGGCGCACCATGCTTGGGCACATATTTCACTCTTGGACTTGTGTTGCAGCTTGAGACAATTTGCTATTGTATCAGGTTCATTTGTTTCATGTAGTTGTTGTATTCCACCTTCTATTCTCCACATATATATACTTCCATTCCAAACTGGTTTTCTGGGGGGGGGTTATCCAGGGTCATGTTGACCAAAAATACTTGTGTTCATTTTCATGTATGCTAGTGTTTAGAACAACATTATTTCAGCAGTAAAGATCTCTAGGTGTGTTACATATTTTATGGTATGCATGTACTAACCTGTTGGTGACAAAAACTACATGCTAGAGCACCTAAAAGGCCTATGTAACCGTAACAAAACAACTATGAAGTTCCTGAATAGTTTGTTGTTATAAAACAACAAAAAACCCTTGTTTGACAGTTGAAACTTAGAGCCAACTTAAGGTCAAAGACAAATCTAGTTGGTAGCTTGTTAGGACCTGGAAAATCTTCATGGTATCAGAGCTTGGTGGTTGATTTTTGTTGAGTTTTGGACAACATTTTGTGGGCAATCCTAGACATATTTTGGGCATATTTTGTGGACAGCTATTGATGGATTTTAGTGGCATCTTGTTGGAAGAATTTTTGTGGAGAGTTGTAGAACAATTGTTGGAAATTTGATCAGCCTCTTTTCACACCTACTTGCTAGGAGTGAGGTTGATATTTCACGACCTCTTTTCACACCTCTATTGCTAGGAGTGAGGTTGTTCTTCGTTTTCCTCTTTTCACACTTGTCTTGGCAGGAGTAAGGCAACATTCCTTTGCAATTATAGCATCAGAGTGAGTGTAGTGGGCAGTCATGTCAGCATCTCAGATGCGTGTGGAGGATAGGCTAGCTGGAGCTAGCAACTAGTCTCCTTGGAAGGCTAGAATTGTCTTTGTCTTAGAGGACCTCGAACTATCGGATATAGTTAAGGCGCCTGTTATTGTTCCTCTTGATACTTCTCCCATCTTGTTAGTAGAGTTCAAGAAGAGGAACAACAAGGTGAAGAGGATGATGTGTGATGCAGTGAGGGATCACATCATTCCTCACTTGACTGAGAAATACTATGCATTTGAGATGTGGGCATCTCTATGAAAACTATGTTGATATTATGGTAGCTGCAGGAGGTATTTACCTCCACGTGTAAACCTAACAAGGATAGAATACTCCGGGAAGCAAGAAGAAACCCTAATGAGTTGGCTAATAACCGTAGAAGACTTGTCGGCTCAAGAAGATAATTTATATTAGGTTATTAGCCTCCAAGAGAAGAAGTCGGTCAGAAATAAAATTATATATTGAACAGACAGATGCCCAGAATGAGAAGTCGACCCTGGTAGTTATCCAGAATTAGTATAAATACAAGAGGCCAGTTCTCATTCTGGCAGGCAGTCTCAGAATTGCAGTGCCTAGTCTTGTGCACACTACAGTTGCCCAGTTTCTGTGCAGGTTTGGAGGAGAGCTGTTGTTGCAGCTGCTGCAACTAGAAGTTACGCTTGGACTATCTCTTAGATAGGGTTTGGACTATCTGATCAGCTCTTTGTGATGCGCTATCCTTGGGGAAAGGTGTGTTACCATTTGTTTGGCTATCTAGCCCAGGGTTTGCTTCCAGAGTGATTCTCTGTCAAGGTTAAGGTGCTCGGAGGGTGGCTTCATCCTATGGTTGGGTGACAAGGGTATTGTCAATGGTAAGATGAGCACACATATTTCATATTATAACAGGTTATGGGCCCACATCTCCTTCATTCAGTCTAAACACTGGAAGGAAACATAGCTGCTAGTATATTGAGCTTGTTGAGGAATTGTCGCTAGGGTTACTAGTAGAAGCAACTTCCAAGACACTGTCGCTAGGGTTACTAGTAGGAGCAGTTGTAGAGACCCTAATCCTCTTGTTGAGGCACCTTAAGTGAAGGGATTGACCTAATCTCTGGAAAGATTAGTGCACCCTAGCCTAGTGCATCTCCCAGTACTCTCAGCAAGCCAAGATGTCAAGTTTGAGTTTGTGTTCAAATCTAGGGTTTGACTAAGTAAAAGCAGCCATGAATTACTCTATGAAGTCAGAGAACAAGTTAGATGGAGCTTCTAACTTCATAGCATGGAAGACAAGGATTGATCTCATCCTTGCCAAGAAGGGAAAGAGAAGGAACCGCAAAATGTTGCATCTATGGAGAAGTTCAAAGACAATGACATAAATGCCATGATTATCGTAGTGGATTATATCAAAGACCACTTTATATCCTACATCTCCCATCTTGACTCATCAAAGAATATGTACAATGCCCTAACAAACCTCTTCTTAGTTGGAAACATTGGACAAGTAATGAGTCTGAAGAATGAGCTCTATGACATGAAGATGAATGATGATGACAACATAACATCATATTTTGTGAGAATCTCTCAGTTAAGAGATCAACTACAATCTATTGATGAGATCATATCAGAGAAGGAATTGGTAAACATAGTACTCAATGGTCTTCCCAAGACGTGGGATGCATTTGTTGCAAGCATGAACACAAGGAAGGAGTATCCTACATTTGAATAACTTTGGACTTGCTATGCTCAAGAAGAATCAAGGATCAGTGCAAAAGAGAAACCCCAAAAGAAGTACGATGATCAAGCCT
>SNQJ01S0029625.1:73394-83805 GCA_010110895.2 Picea sitchensis | reverse complement strand
CTCATCTATGTGAGGTGAAAGAGGAGGATGAGGAATAGGTTTAGAACACTCATCTAGGTGAGGTGAAAGAGGAGGATGAGGACTAGGTCCAAGATGTTGATCTATGTGAGGTGAAAGAGGAGGATGAGGAATAAGTATGACATGCTCATCTAGTTCAAGTGAAAGAGGAGGAGGAGGAATATGTTTTACCTCCTCATGATCTGGGTGAGGTGAAGGAGGAAGAGGAGGAAGTGGAGAAGGATGATCGTGAACACCCTCATCTATCGATGGGGTACTAGATGAACAAGCCGTACTGGAAGAATAGTTGTGCCTGTCATCGAGAGCCCTCCTCACTACTAGTAGCATGGTAACACTGATGACATGACACATAAGAGACATAAAATCATGTGGAATATCCCTCCAAAGCTGCAAGAGTGTATGATTTTCCCTGATGTCTCACAATGGGGAAGGGCAGATTCCCACCTTAGTCAAAAGTGCAGAGAGTCAATCACCCAAATCCAACCTAAATCTAGTATCGGACCTACAGTGCATGTCGTCGGGTATCTTCACTTGAGGACCCTGACTTGTCACGACCTCATGCATCATATCATTATCATCATTTGTTGGGTAGGAGGTACATCCCCAATGAAAGTGCCAATATATAAAAAATATATGGTACAAAACAATAGTTACAGATTTAATTCATTAAACAATTTAATAAAACAAGTTAAATAATGTGTTAGAATTAATTTTATTCTAATTAAGAAAGACAATAAAATGAAACTATATTAATTTAAACAAAAAACTAATATTACCTTTATATATATATATATATATATATATATTGTGAGCATCGTTCATGATGCGTCAGTGTAAAGTAAAACACCGAACAAAATATGTTCTACTATGTTATGTGGTGTGTTGGAAAATAGTACCGCACCAGGGTGCTACACTACAAATCATACTCCACGGTGTGTTTCATTTATCCTATGCACTAATTAAACCAAAAAAAAATTAAAATCTTAATGCACGTAAACAAGTATTTAGAAATTAGAAAAAAAGCGATGCGTATACATTCACTACACGCGCCAGTGCGTGTAACGAACATCAACACACCATCACATAAACTTTTCCAAATTTCCTAGTATGAAACTTTTTACGGTGCATTCTAATCATTACTATCGCATAGCATACGGTGTCACCAAAACATTTATGGGGTGCACCACAACACAATGTTAAATTTCTCAGTGGTGCATTTTTTAAACATGAACGCCTCGATGCAAACATTTTCCAATGCACTTCGTAAAAATATATCTGATAAGGGTAGTGCGCCATGTACATTAACGACCTAGAGAATTATCCAAACTTTGAATCACTGCCCCACCAGTTATATGATTTTCTTCGGTGCATTGTTAAACGGATGTGCCAATGTACTCAATTTCTCAATTTTAAATTTTAATACAGTGAAAAATTAAGTTATGAAGAAACAAGGATATTACCTGGACATTTTGTCTTCGGGGAGGCATGGTTGCGATGTACTAAAAAAAACTAAATTTCCCACCGTTTGGAAAAATTTGAAATTCACACACCAAGCAATGGACGAGGGGAAGGAAAGAAAGGAAAGCACCAATGGTAGGGCTCTTCATATAGGCAAAGGTTGCACTGGTGCTTTTGAGCTCTACAACATTGAAAATGGTAAAAAATATTTTTATCGTCGGTAAATTTTTTTTATAAAACCCTCTTCTCGTGTGCCCAATGAAAAACCGCACTCAACATACATGTTTAATGAGTGCATTGATTATATATATTTTTTAAAATATTCCTAGCACAGTTTGCACATTTTTGGGCATGTGTGTGAACTTGTGTGTTTATTACTACATAGAGCATCACCGTGCATTTTTTGAAAAAATACAATGGTGTGAAAAAAAATTTTAAGCATGACCCGGTGCGGTATAATACTAGATGCCCCAGTGAAACCTATTTTACATAGAGCACTACGTAAATTTAGAAATTAACCCTAACACGGTGGTCCATATTGGATCATCGGTGTGCACCGGTGAGCATGATACACATGATACAATGGAGTGCATCAAAATATATTTTTTTAACCATATAACGGTGCACTCTACTAAAAGTGCATCGATGCTTCTAGTGTTACGTTGCGCACCAAATATTTTTTAAAGAACACTATTATGGTGCGTCATTATTTTTGTAGCACACCGGATAATATTTTTCTTTATTTGAAATAACCCTGCTACAGTGCACTAGTTTTGAGGGCACCGATGCGCCTGTTGTATAAAAAGCATAGATGGTTATGTACTTATAAAAGCATCGGCATAAAAACATCCACTAAAACATTCTCCCTCTTTCCTCTGCTAGTATCATATTCTCTAAATCGATTTTTGGGTTATTTTTATAGTGGCATCTGAAAAAAACTCTGCTAGAGGGTCTTTTACTTGTAGTGATTTTGGTCAAGGGTGATGATGACGATAAAGGGGAATGATTTCCTGATGATGTGGAAGTATGATCCAAATTATTTTAGACACAAAATAAGAGCGAATATATAACAATGAAATTTACAAAGATATCTGGGATATCCAATATTATAACAAAAATGTATGAGAGATGCAACCATAAACATAGATATACAGTAATACACAATTTTCTATTAATGAGTAAAAAAGTACAAAGACTGTAAAATACAGAGTGAAAGACTTGCTAGAATGGTGGGAGCTTATCTCTGAGAAGAGATGTGATGGCTACTCGCATCCGTGTGAAGATGATTTTACAATGAGGCTCCAAAGGCATTTTTATCATAAATAAAATACAAAACCCTAAACCCAGAAGATGAAAAGCTAACAGTTTTGTGGACCCCGTTTTGGGTAGTTTGGTGTATCAACTTCCCAGGGATGTAACTTTGGCATACGATCTTCGTTTGGGGTGCACGATAGCTCATTGGAAAGGTATCATTGAGGAGATTAATTTTGGGGTCTCATTTAAAGCTTTTCAATATAATTAGAATCTATATCCCCAAAAACCTTCATTTAGGCCCTCAAAATAGCCCCGAAAGTTAAAATCTGCTAAAAATAGTAAATTGTCAAAATTGTCAAAAAACTGTTTTAAGTGAGTTGGAAAATGTGGGTGGCCACTAATAGCCATATCGATCAAAGTACCATGTGTCACAATACGTGGCAGGTGTTTATAGGGTCACATGACAACCCTATGATGATATGTATAGCCACGTCAACCCAAATGTCAAGCTGTGGGTGGATACACGTGTCATCCCATGATAAGTAGAAGGACCAAGTGTGATTACATGTTAGTATTAAGTATGGGGACAATTTTATAAACCCAAACCCTCATATCTATAGGTTAATATATTTGGGTCGTCGGTGTTAGGTGCATTGTCCTCAAAGCATGAAATTTTGGTGAAGTAGAGTGATGGCCCAAGAGTGTCAATGATGATGAAGGCTTGGGAAGATCTGAACCATTTATTAGTTATGGCAGAGGTGATCCCCACAGTAGATTTTTTGAGGTCCCATTTAAATATGGAACAATGATGATGATGTCATGATGTTGATATGGGATTCCATCATGGAAACCAACATGTCTCTAGGGTGGCAGGTGTCACCTGTTGAGTGATTAGAGAGACTGGACTAGTCTTGGAAGGCCAAGAGGTCCTTATGCCTTTGATTACGATCTAGACCATTGAATCTATATGTTGTTAAATCCTATCCATTCATGGGAGGAGGGCGATCTAGGGTCTAGATAGAGGGCACGAGGAAGGTCTCCGACGATGAAATCATCGTCAGAACATAACTCACCTGGGAGTGCCAACAACAAGGGATCACTGACGACAACGATATCTTGGGGTGAAATGAAAATCGTTGATCGACAGATAGGTGAGACAAAATCTAGACTTTGGATTCTAGTGGGTCCCTCCTATCAAATGTAAAATAGGTCAAGGATGTGGGTGATATCCTTCATGAAAGATTGATATGTTGATCATATCCTTTGTAATTCAAGTCCCGATATCCATCGGGTTTGGGGTAGTTCCAAAAGGAAATTTTGGTTGGGGTGATCGATACTCCGTGGAAGAGGAACCCTAACTATTAGAAAAACAAGATCGCAGAGAAATAAAACATGATTGCATAGATGTTATATATATGCTATGCATCTCACCTATTATGTAATATTTTTTCTATGATCAATAAAATTTCCTTTCCTAGGACACTTATGGAAATTAACACCTCTAAACTCATTTATTTCACATATAATATATAAAATATAGGATGACATATATAATTTAGAAGAAGAGTCAAGTTTAGATAACTTAAATTTTGATAAATCTTTAATCAAGTTATATGATCGCATATGTTCCTAGTTAAACACCAATCTCTCTTTTACAATATCATGCATTGAACGTATCTAAAAGACTTTAAAATTTCAGACATCATTTTCCACTTACAACATGTTAATAAAAGATATAACAAATATGTAGGGTTCTCTTAAGTTACTAGATGAATAAATACCACTATTTATTGATTCAAAATGCTTCCCTTCAATCCCCCACTTCTCAAGCACTTTGTGGTAGTTATTATTAAACCCCACTACCCATTTTGATGTCATTTAATTTTTGATCATTGGATGGGTCCACTGGTATGGGAAATGAAGGGAATATATTATCCTTAAAAAGATAAAAAGGTATCTACCATTATAGGAAATATGTTAATCCTAGGTTACTCAAGGTGTCTAAGAAAATTAGCCTTCTAGTTTCTGCCGGGGTTTTCTCTATTGGTATATGTCCTTCCTCCACTATATTTTTATGCTTCTATATTCTTTTTCTTCTTTTGAGGTATACGAGTTTTCTTCTTTGGAGCGATATAGATAATCCTGGTAAATTTTTAAATGATAGAGGATATCAAACTTAGAACATGGAAATAATAATGGTGCAGAAATTCAATTTTCTCTTATTAAATTCACATTGCACACATTAAATGAAAATCAAGGAAAACAAGAGTAAATTTATTTATAAATATGTGAATTCAAGTAAACCCTAATTTCAAATTCATTTTGATAACAAGTGCTACTACTAGTAGTCAAAACTGATAATGAGCCAAAAAAATCAATGTCCCTTGATTCTCATTGATTATCTAGATTAAAATCAATTGAAAACTCAAGCATTATGATATTGGGAATAGGGCTCTCCACAAATAATATGAATGATTAGACTACAAATATCTTAATCATAATCACGAAAATCAAGAATTGGAAGAATCAAGGAGAAGTAGTGATAATAAATGATGATTTAATAATCTCTATTTAGCTCATAAATCTAATAAAATTAGAAAATGGAAACTTAAAACTAGTGCATGAAAAAACACATAATTTAAAACAAGAAATGATTGAAACATATTATAGCGAGTGAAGTGAAGAAATCAAGAAAAAAAATCAATGCAGGTAACCAAAAATCCAAATAAGATAGGTACATAACAACATTAAGCTACAAAACAACATTGACTAAAACTCTATTCTCATCGCTCAAATGAAAAAATTCAAAGTGAAAAGAGTTCATTGGATTAAAATGATGGCTCAAACCATAATAAATTCGAATGTGCTACTAATATTTTGGTTTGTGTGAGAATTGGTGATGATTGGCTATGTCAAATAAAATTGACAAATCATCGGTGCAATTATGGACGACATTAAATAAATAATATTCAAAATATAACATATCTAAATAACATTCAAAATTCCTTCATAAGCTTTAGATCAAGGTGAAGGATCGATATTTGAATCACTTTCGATGGTAGCGAAGAAATAAAGAAATGAAAATCTTAAAACAAGCTAGCTCTCTAATTATGTTGAGGCTAAATAAAATAAATGATAAATGAAAATATTCTGATGGTATCAAATCATAAAGATATACCATTCTTGGGATGATCTCAACTTGTATCAGAGAAAAACATGAAATCAACTTGTATCAAATCTCCAAGGGTGTATGATAAAAAATCAAATTCAATGTTTGTGCAATCTTCAATAGCATTGGGATAAAACCAAATATTGATTTTCTAAAATACTCCAATGGAATTGAATAAAAAAAATTCAACTTTATGAAATAGTCCACAAGACCATCGAAATAAAATATTGAAAGTACGAAACAATTTAGGAAATAGGAGAAGGATTCTCTCCACCACGAGAGAGTTCAAAAAGATTGATAATTTAAAAGGATTCAATAGAATTGAAAAGGGATAAAAAATTGATTCAAAAATATTCGCTCATAGGAAAGATCATTTTTGAAAAGGCTCTAATGGCGCATAGGAATAAATCAAAAGATCAATGTTCCAAAGGATTTTGATAGCATCAAAGCAGTATGAAAGATTGAAATTTGAGACCACTTTGATATTATATTGGAGAGATTTAGAAGATCAATTTTAATGAAACAAATCTTGAAACAAATATTTTTCCAGAAGAAATCCAATCATAATGCAAAATGAGAAAGTGACATAAGAAATCATGTATTAGGAAAGAGTGAGTCCATGAATTAAATTGAATTCAAAGTTGGACTTGGATCAAATCACTAGTTATCAATAATTGAAAAGAATGGTCCCCAAGTTCAAAAAATTTAAGGGGTGTTAAGGCCTTAACAAGTGGAAAAACATTGGGTGGAGACAAAAATTCTCTATTATTTACCATCTAGTTGTGGACTAAAACTAAACGCTTAAATTTAAATTCAAAGTTCCTTATCCTCAACAACATGAGTCCCCAATTACTTCCTTAGAATTTAATCTCAAATAGTCTTATTCCATAATTGCAACAATTCACGAGCAAATAGAAGAGCATGTTTTTAATGATATTCATTTCTTTATGGCGTAGTATAATGCTTAAGGTTATCGTCATAGTCATAGAATTTTTTAAGACAGGGTTAATATTTTTGTAGATGGGTTATATAAAATCTGTATGGTGTTTCTCCATTGTCTACGAGTATTCATATCCCGAGTGGAATCACCTTATTATTAGTGGAATCGCTTTATTATAACTTCCCTTGTTGTGCTTCGAGTGAGCATCCGTAGTCTCAATAGAGACGGCTCCAAAAATGTACTAAATTTATTTTTCCAATCCTTTATATATATATATATATATTTAAAATAACTTCTTTAAAATTTTATATGGATGATACATATTTTTAGGAAAGGATTAGCCATGCTTGTATGATAAAAAAATTCCCTATAAATATTTAACTTTGGGTGTATCACAAGTCACCTTACACATGGTAGCTTATTTAGTGTGAGTGGATGGAATCCTTTAGTAAACTACTTCATTACTAACATCGATGATGTAAGAGTCTTCAAAAGTTCACACCTTGGAAAGCTCTGAGTTCCACCACTATTTTGGGTGTCAAGAAACTTTAATAGTACTTGGTTAATAGATCTTGTATTTTAATGATGGTTAATAAGAATGTGGTAAATTTACTAAGATCAAAAAATTTCCATTAAAATTCATAATGTTCAATCAAATATAAAGAAACATTTAAATAATTGATCATCATATGAGCAAGTAAAGTTTTGGAAAATTGTGATGAAATGTAATATGGAAAATTAAAACTCACAATTAATGCAACAAAATTAAATGAAAATTATTAGGAAAATCTAAAAATTAAATCACTAAAGAATAAAACAAAAATACAAATATGTTATGTACAGACTAGCTTACTTAAAGGAAAATAAACTGAAAAATTGTTTCAAAATATGGCCATTAATAGGGAGAGTTTCAATTTCTCCATCCATATTTTGGAATATGTATGTTGCAAGGAAAAAAAATTCTACAATCTCAAATGGTCTCAACGAAAGCTATTGAAAATTTGTATGTTTCCCTTCAGGCTCATTTAATTTATTCCATTTAATTTCTAGATCTCTAACTTGGAAATTTGGATGAAAACTTGTCAAACCACCATTTAAAATTTGTTTGGTAAACAGTTTTTTTTTTTATCTTTCTCTCTCTTCTCTTCTAAATACAATAGGGTATTAATTTGGTATTGAATAGTGGTAGATATTTTTCCTTGATATGATCAAGAAAGATGTAAGGAAGGATACTATTCAAGGGAGAATGGATTCCTGGCCATAAAAAGGAAAGAAATGAGAGGTACTAAAGCATCCTTGGGAGTAGCTATGTCTACCCATAGGGCATTAGGAAGTGTGTTTGATATGTAAATTGATGGCGTGAATATTCTACTAGGACAGTTTGTCACAATATATTTGATACATCAAACTTAAATCTACACTATGAAGGTTAAATTCCTTTAGATTCCAGAATATTTAGTTATTGATTTTCTTCTTATGCAAGAAATATCTCAAATGAAAAAAATAGATAACAATAAAAAAAATCACAATAATTCAAGTACAAAGGAGAGGGAACTCTCTATCGAGACAAAAGTGTGGCATGTTAGGCTACTACAAAACATTAACCCCCCCTGTTATGATTTCTAATTTTTCGAGTCCCTGTTTTTCTTATCTACTATGGAACAAAACACAATAATTCACAGAATGGAACCTCTTCTCCTCCTAGTTGCCTCATATTTAACATTGTCTGATAGTCATCTAGAGTTAGGGTTTTGGCTTCCCCAAGCCTTAGTTGTGATAAGGTATTGTACCTTATAGAATATTCTTGAAATTTCTACTGTGGCTAGCCCAATATGCATGAATAATGGGGGTTGACGCATACCATGGTGGTCAACACGATTAGTCAACTTCATGTGGGATTCATAAATTTTCTGTACAAGCTCTCATTGACGTTATTTTTTCACTATTGGAAAGGTATTGATGTGTAGAATAATTTCATAGGGTGCTAGCTTTAGGTGGGAAATTTTTTACCCCCAAAAATGCCATTTGATGCCTCAAAATAGATCCAAAAGGTTTCAAACCCAAATTTTCCAAATTGGGACCTCCCATTAAGATGACCTTGCAAGATTATTGCCCCAATTTTTTTCGACTCCAAAAGAATCGAGATAGATGAAAAATAATATAATCATCCAATCTCGATCAATGTTGTGCCATTTTTTATGAAAATCGATATCCATTTTCTTCATAATTTTGATTAGATTTTTATTCATGAGTCCAAATACACCATTTTGTCGGGGATAGTATGAAGTAGAGTACCGTAAAATGATCCCCTTTTCTAAGACAAATCGAGTAAAATTAAATTAATAAAACATGTATAATTATTGAAAACAAACATGGAAGGGGCACCAAACTTGGTAATTAAATGATGTTCCATGAAAAAAATTACAACAACTTCATTTAACTATGTAAGTGGTACAACTTCAACCCACCTTTTGAAGTAATATACAGTAGTAAGGATATGTTTGTGTTGTTTTGAGGAATTATGGTTGATCCATCCAATGATATCTAGTCCCAATTGTTGAAAGGGTTCTTCAATGGTAAATAGCTATAGAGGTATTGAGGACTTCTTTTATTCTCTGGTACATAATTGATAACTCTCAGGTTTATCCTTGAATAGTGTGGGATAGCAGTAACCATCTCTCAATATCTTATGAATTGTGGCATCTCATGAAAAATGTCTACCAATTGGTCCAGATCTTGCATATCCTTTAAAACTCATTCACCATTGTCCTTTTCCAAGCATCTGAGTTGTACTCAATCATAATAATTTTGGAAAAAAATACCATTAATGAGATGATATTGAGCATATTTTGGTCTCAAATCTCTTTTATTCATTGAATCTAAACAACTAGGACATGATGCATTGTGTAAATAAAGTTTCAAATAACAACATCATGGATCAACACTCGTTTGGACATAGAGGACATCATTGACATGAACATAAAATTTAATTTTTTGATCTTGTTTCATATGTAGTAACTTGATCTTGTGCCTTGGTTTCCAATTTGAAAAGTCCTTGGCCTCAAACCATGGTCGTTGGTTTGAATTCTATATTGTACTCCTAAATAATGGTCACCTAGTTTCCTCTTCACCAAATTCTTTTTGAATGAAGAGTTCCCTAATAACTTAGTGTGGGACTATCATGATGGTTTGAATTTCTAGAATATAAGGTTCAAATTGTTTAACGACTTTAAATACAATGAATTATTTCTTGTCAATTGTTGGGAAATTTAGTTGAACACCTTGCAAGTCCATGCTCATAAATGAAATAGGAAATTCATTCCCTTTCCCATCCTTTTAGGTGTGCACAATAGCTAGGAAGTGATCGGATGTGAATGTACACAAGAATAAATAATTGTTAAAATCAGGCTTCAATAGAATCCCATACTTCTTACATGTTTCAAATATTTGATTGAGATGATAAAGATGCTCAGATTTCATATTGGAATATATAGTGACATAATTTAGATATACCACTACATTGTGATTAATTAGGCCTCTAAAGGTAATATCCATGGCTCTTTGGAAGGTAT
>SNQJ01S0029625.1:13622-73384 GCA_010110895.2 Picea sitchensis | reverse complement strand
GTTTGTCACAATATATTTGATACATCAAACTTAAATCTACACTATGAAGGTTAAATTCCTTTAGATTCCAGAATATTTAGTTATTGATTTTCTTCTTATGCAAGAAATATCTCAAATGAAAAAAATAGATAACAATAAAAAAAATCACAATAATTCAAGTACAAAGGAGAGGGAACTCTCTATCGAGACAAAAGTGTGGCATGTTAGGCTACTACAAAACATTAACCCCCCCTGTTATGATTTCTAATTTTTCGAGTCCCTGTTTTTCTTATCTACTATGGAACAAAACACAATAATTCACAGAATGGAACCTCTTCTCCTCCTAGTTGCCTCATATTTAACATTGTCTGATAGTCATCTAGAGTTAGGGTTTTGGCTTCCCCAAGCCTTAGTTGTGATAAGGTATTGTACCTTATAGAATATTCTTGAAATTTCTACTGTGGCTAGCCCAATATGCATGAATAATGGGGGTTGACGCATACCATGGTGGTCAACACGATTAGTCAACTTCATGTGGGATTCATAAATTTTCTGTACAAGCTCTCATTGACGTTATTTTTTCACTATTGGAAAGGTATTGATGTGTAGAATAATTTCATAGGGTGCTAGCTTTAGGTGGGAAATTTTTTACCCCCAAAAATGCCATTTGATGCCTCAAAATAGATCCAAAAGGTTTCAAACCCAAATTTTCCAAATTGGGACCTCCCATTAAGATGACCTTGCAAGATTATTGCCCCAATTTTTTTCGACTCCAAAAGAATCGAGATAGATGAAAAATAATATAATCATCCAATCTCGATCAATGTTGTGCCATTTTTTATGAAAATCGATATCCATTTTCTTCATAATTTTGATTAGATTTTTATTCATGAGTCCAAATACACCATTTTGTCGGGGATAGTATGAAGTAGAGTACCGTAAAATGATCCCCTTTTCTAAGACAAATCGAGTAAAATTAAATTAATAAAACATGTATAATTATTGAAAACAAACATGGAAGGGGCACCAAACTTGGTAATTAAATGATGTTCCATGAAAAAAATTACAACAACTTCATTTAACTATGTAAGTGGTACAACTTCAACCCACCTTTTGAAGTAATATACAGTAGTAAGGATATGTTTGTGTTGTTTTGAGGAATTATGGTTGATCCATCCAATGATATCTAGTCCCAATTGTTGAAAGGGTTCTTCAATGGTAAATAGCTATAGAGGTATTGAGGACTTCTTTTATTCTCTGGTACATAATTGATAACTCTCAGGTTTATCCTTGAATAGTGTGGGATAGCAGTAACCATCTCTCAATATCTTATGAATTGTGGCATCTCATGAAAAATGTCTACCAATTGGTCCAGATCTTGCATATCCTTTAAAACTCATTCACCATTGTCCTTTTCCAAGCATCTGAGTTGTACTCAATCATAATAATTTTGGAAAAAAATACCATTAATGAGATGATATTGAGCATATTTTGGTCTCAAATCTCTTTTATTCATTGAATCTAAACAACTAGGACATGATGCATTGTGTAAATAAAGTTTCAAATAACAACATCATGGATCAACACTCGTTTGGACATAGAGGACATCATTGACATGAACATAAAATTTAATTTTTTGATCTTGTTTCATATGTAGTAACTTGATCTTGTGCCTTGGTTTCCAATTTGAAAAGTCCTTGGCCTCAAACCATGGTCGTTGGTTTGAATTCTATATTGTACTCCTAAATAATGGTCACCTAGTTTCCTCTTCACCAAATTCTTTTTGAATGAAGAGTTCCCTAATAACTTAGTGTGGGACTATCATGATGGTTTGAATTTCTAGAATATAAGGTTCAAATTGTTTAACGACTTTAAATACAATGAATTATTTCTTGTCAATTGTTGGGAAATTTAGTTGAACACCTTGCAAGTCCATGCTCATAAATGAAATAGGAAATTCATTCCCTTTCCCATCCTTTTAGGTGTGCACAATAGCTAGGAAGTGATCGGATGTGAATGTACACAAGAATAAATAATTGTTAAAATCAGGCTTCAATAGAATCCCATACTTCTTACATGTTTCAAATATTTGATTGAGATGATAAAGATGCTCAGATTTCATATTGGAATATATAGTGACATAATTTAGATATACCACTACATTGTGATTAATTAGGCCTCTAAAGGTAATATCCATGGCTCTTTGGAAGGTATGCTCTGCATTTATCAATCCCAAAGGAATTAATTTCAGATTAATTTCTATGCAAATGTTCTCCACTTGGTTTGAAATGAAGTCTCTAACCTATCTTGATCAACAACAAACACTTGGTTATAACTAGAGAAACCATCCAATAAGGAGAGAATCTACGATCTTGTCATGTGTTGTAGAATTTGTTCCATTGTAGGAACAAGATAATTATCTTTCTCAGATTCTCTAGTCGTATTTCTAAAGTCCACACAGAGACATATGTATCCACTTTTCTTTTGATCTGGAACTAAGTTGGCCACCCATGAATAGTTAGAGGAGTAATGAGTGGATGGAGGTTAAAATTTTTGTTTGCTCAAAGAAAATTAAGTGCTTGGATTTAAATGAGTGTTCGACAATAACTAATTTGAATATTTGGTTGTAGGTATTATCAATAACTCTTTAATACGAACTTTGAAGAACCTGCCAATTTAACTTGTGTAGTACTCTAATTATAATGTTTTTTCTCATCCTGAAAAATCATTTTTTTAGATTCATTATATGCTGATCCTAATTTTTTTTTACAATATATGTAATAAATAAAAGTTATAATCTACAACATAATTCAACATTAATTCATAACAAATCTCATTTTCACAAATACAATAAATTGAAGATATATAAAAACAACTAAAGCAAATATTGAAAATATATAAAAAACATATTAATAATTACAAGATATATAAAAACATATTGATAATGATACAAAGATCTCAATTCCATAACCTTATTCATCCATCTAAACCAGAATTTTATAACCACTCATAAATATAATATTCTACCAACTCCTCAACTAGCAAATAACCATAAATCACTTTATCACAAAGGGACCCACCCATAAAATAGATCACCAAAAAATATGTGAATTCATGAAATATATATATTTTTTTAGATTTCTCACAAAACCTATTTGAAGATGTATATATAAAAATGTTAGGAAGTTTCTCAATAAGAAAAAAAAAAAAAAAAAAAAAATTATATATTAAGTTTAAAGTTATTAAAAACATTTCAGGTTTATTTTATAAATGAAAATACATGGAAATAGAATAAAAAATTTAATAATAATTTAAAGAAAAAGAGAAAATAGTATATTTATTTAATGTAAAAATATCATAATTTAAAAATTTAATAATAACTTAATGTAAATAAGAAAAAACCCGAATGGGGTGACACATAATGACAGGGGTATAGGTGGATGCGCACTCGGCCCTGGCATAAATGTCGATGGCCTCCACCCACGAGTATGTATTAACGATGGGTGACGGCCATCGCTGCAGATGCAGGACGGAGGGACCTTTTCCTCGAGCGATCATTTACGACCTCTCTAGTCCCGGGATGACAAAGGTTAAATGTGAAAGGATGGCTTCAACTCTGGATTATTTGGTTTTCATTTTGCCTGGGCAGAGCGGGACTGCACCTGCCTCGGCTTTGTTTACTGCTTGGACGCACTGGTGCGGTCCAGCCTTCACCGCGCCCTGGCATTGTGCAACCTCGCTGCATTTCCTTCTGATTTTAGCAAGACAGAGCTCGCCTGCCCGTGATTCGCACCTACATCTGCTCTGCTCCATCACCATGGTTCGCAAGAGAGGCAGACCTCGTCGCGGCGTGGCCTGGGAGGCACAGAAGGCGCAAAGGCGTAGAAAGGAGAAACTGGAATGCGCCTTGACTCTAGCGACTTCCATTCTCAGGAAGGAGGCCAGGGAAAAGAAATTAGCACGGCTTTCCATCATAGTTGAGCCTGGAGTTGGTTGCAGCCGAGACGTCACGGAGATTGGACCAGGAGCCATGCAGGAAGCTGGTTTTGAGAAGGAGTTTCCCCCCTGTATAGTGGAGGAAGAACCGGCCCCGGAGGACATGCCGATTATTGAGGAGACCCGCGCGGAGACCCATCGGGAGGATTGCAGACCCAATCCGACTCTGGTAGACGACTTCCCCGGATGTATTGTAGAGGAGATTCCCTGGCTTGGTGACGACAATTGCAACTGCCCTTACACACAGGCAGACAAAGCAGGCACGAAGGAGGCAGGGGTAGAGGCGGAGCAAGAGAGGTTCGATGAGGGTTCTGGAGCAGCGGTGGATGTGGGTGGTAGCATGCATGGTTCACTCATCCGGGAGGAGCACCTAGCACTAATGTTCGACCTTCGTGGACACTTGTTTGACCTGGAGCACCGGGCCCTCCTCATGGGCCAGCGCATGGACATGTTCCTCGACGCTTTTCCCAACGTGCCAGCTAAGCGAAAATTCCCCCTCTGCGCGCAAGCCTTCATCATCCTGACTGGGACCACGCGACAGACTGGCGAGGATGACAAGCCACCAGGCACCTAGGTTTTTCATGTTCTCTTGGCTCTTAGTTTTACTATGTTGTTGTTTTATGTGTACTTAGTCCATAGACATCTGTCCTGGTTTCCTCCGGGCAGGACAGATGCCAATAAGTTTTATGTTTTATAATGCTATTTGCTACTTGCCCTATATATATGTTGGTTTCTGATAATCAACAGCATTTTGAGTGATACCAGACCTACCCTGATGTATACTCTGTAAAAGTTTTGTTTATCTAATATAGCAGGTTCCACTTTTTTATTTAAAAAAAGAAAAAAAGTAAATAAGAAAAAAAAACAAATTGAATATTTGTTTAATGTAAAAATATCATAATTTTTTTTATGGTTGTATCATATAAATGAAAAAGGGCTTTTCAACCAATATTGTGTTGGCATATTATATCATGAACATTGTGACATTGTGTTTGTATATTATATTATATTATAACATTATGAATTTCATTAACTTGATTAGTTTTTTTACTTGAAAATAAGATTTTTTTTTTTAATTTCGAAATAAGAAGAAGACTTAATTATGTTTTTTTCATATAAAATAAAATAAAAAAGTATTTATATATTATATTGTAATTCAAACATATCATAAACATATTTTATAATAAAGATTTTCTTCAAATAATAAAATATTGTTTGAGTATAAAATATTGAAATGTTCACATTTAAAGCAAAAAATTCACAGCTATCTTCTTGCCCATTGTTTTTTGCTGGAAATTTAGAAAAATCAAGATAACATAAAACCCCCATACCCAATGTTACACCCAACATGCAACACCTTTCGTTTCTTCATCCATTTAAGAATTTATTTAAAGGGGAGGGATTGCGAGGAGTAGGCACTTTTTTCATGTCTTTCAACAATATTTTAATTTTTTTTAATATTAAAATAAAAATTAAATTTGATATATTTTAATTGTTTTATATTCATAAATTTTTACTAACTTATTGAATTAATTTGGCTAGCTATATTTTTCATTGTAAGTTAAGTTTTACAACCTGGTATAAAAAACTTTCACAAACACAATTTCACAATTTTAATATGTAAAGAATAAAAATTATAGTCTATAATATAATTGGAAATCCATAAATACATGTTGATAAGTCACACAAAAGAATTGAATATCATAATTTTAATCATTTATATATAATAATAATAATAATAATAATAATTTATTTTTAAGGTAAGACACGGGTAAGTCTATTGAGGTATACAAACCTTATCCCTTCTAGATTTGAACTTGTGAATAAATCACCTATAAATATGTGAATTCATAAAATATACATTTTTTAAATATATCACAAAACCTATTTAAAACTGTATATATAAACAATTATTTATATATGTATGGGAAAATATTAAGAAATTTAAGTAAATGAAAAAAAAAAACAAATTGTATATTTTTTAAGCTTAAAATTATCAATCATGTATATGATACATATGAAAATACATGGAAACAAGGTAAGAAATTTACTAATAATTTAATTTGAATAAGACAAAAAAGTAAATTGTATATAAAAAATTCGGGTTGTATCATATAAATGAAAAAAAAAAAAAAGGCTTAATCAATCAATTTAGTGTTAAAAAAATGTATTGGTTTCTTCACTTAGATTTTATTATATTGATAGGCATTTTTAATTTGGAAATAGGATAGAGGGTGTGAAATTGGATGGTAAGATACATCTAATTGCAATACTTATATCTTATTTTAATATCCACTATTCAATACTTTAATTATTAAGTGGTTAATTACAAAATTAAAAAATATGTCTAATTAATAGATAAAATATATCTACACAAATGGTGATCCTTATATCTATTTTCAATACTAGTGATAATTTTTCCAATTTTTTTTGATATAAAATGACATTACACATAACATTACATATCTACATCTTTATAAAATAAAATAAGAGAGTATTTTGTGTTTTGTTGTAAGTTAAATATATGATATACATTTAGTCATAATGAGTATAGACTCATCTTAACTCCTGTTATAGAAAGATCTAGAGGGATCAAACCTATCTCTAAAGGTGCAAACCCTTCCTCAATTTTTTTAGAGAAAAAGTTTAGAATAAACATATACAATTTTCATTTACTTTTTTTATTATTATTATTTAAAATTGACAAAGTTGAATTTAGGCACCTAATACTGGGGTGTAGAAAGCAGCTCTCTGAGTAATGAAGAATTTTTTGACATGACCAGATGTAATAACTCACTTTACATTTGTTTTAGAAAAACGTTTCTATAATGGCTTTGTCTAACTGTTCTATTAAATCTACTATATAAATTTGCACAAAATCACTATTTTTTGTTGTTTAATATCTATTTCTGAATGCATAAATGAATTCAACATGCTTAAAAATCCATTGAACACTAAAATTATACAAAAATAATCACTCTAATCAACAGATCTAACAATTTCTCACTAAATTTTGAACAACTATCGATGAAAAATATAATCTTATAAAAACCAAACAAACCAAATTTTACACACACAAAAAAAATAATAGGACCTGTATTCTACTTACTATCGATTTCATATTCCTTCCAAAATAAAGCAATTATCACACGTCAGCGAAGTTTCCACGCATGGACGAGAATATCCGAAGGCGAATAGGAGGGATTGAAATAGCCGGATGCGTGAGAAGGAGACGAGGTATCTTTAACCTTCTTAAACAAAAAGGTTGCAGGCTGCCCATGGCGGTAAAGCCAGTCATGCGCATCCCACAGTACGTCGAAATAAGCTCGATGAGGACTGTAAYMGACATAAAACTTCTCAATTCCCCTAAAATTCCATACCAAATGTTTCGCTCKCACKGCCACTCGAGTACMAACCTTGATCACCATTTCCCAGGCCTGGGTAGTCTTGGTATCACACTCTATRCAAATTTTATACACCATACCTCCCCACTCTAGCCGAGCATTGGTACGGAACACAGTTTTACCCAGGCCATGCGTACTTGACGCCATAAGATTAGCCTGAATTGATACCCAACTAATTTCAATGCCCTCCTGCTGCTGCTCGCTGTCTCGGCCACCAGTCTTCTCTTCTTCCCTCATCATTTGAGTCGATGGCGATGAAGAAGATGCGCGAGCATGCACTAATGCTGCGATTTTATCCATCTGTTATCTGTTTAAATACCGGAATTAGGTTACTTGTTTATCCTTCAATAGTTTTGTAGTTTAAATCACTGGGCGTGGACTGTGTGCTCCTTCCTATCACGATGATTGGTTATATATATACGTTTAGGTTACTTGTTTGTTTATCCTTCAATTCCTTTGTCGTTGTCGGCCACGAGGATCCCGCATTTGACGGCGAAGGAAATTTTGTCCGGTTCCAATTAGGGCTTTAGGGCCGTGATAATCTTCCTTGACACCCTTAGAGTGACCCTTGTTATTCTCGAGTACTCTTAAGAATAAGAAATCTAGACCTATCTTAATGTTCCAACACTTCTTATAGGATAAGAATATTTTGGTTTTTAATAGTAATAATAATAATTTAGTTTTAAGGTTATGGTCAAGGTAGAAACTAAATTGGTGTATGAGGTCCTTTTGTTTGTGTAACAAGGAACAAAAACTTTCAAAAACTTAAATTGTTGAGTACATTATTAAACTTTCAAAAACTTAAATTGTTGAGTACATTATGAGAGTTTGAAAAGAGTTTTAAAAACAAATTAAATCAACTTTCTAAATCTTGGAAGTTTGAAAGAAATTTATGAAGAATTAGATAACCATTCAACTTTTGCATTTTTTTCACGTCAATCTACATTCTTTGAAGAAGAAATTAAAGAACATTGTGTCAAAGCAATTGATGAAGAAATATATTCCATAGAATCGAATAATACATAGGATCTAGTAGATTTTCATGAAGACAAATATTGTATTGTGTTAAAAGGGTTTATAAAACCAAATTTAATGAAAAGGGTGAATTTAAAAGATACAAGGAAAGACTAGTGGCTCAGGGATTTGCACAACAACTTGGAATTAATTTTGGAGAACATTTTTCACCAATGACTAGATTAGATATATGGAACTCACACAAATGTGATGGACAAAAAAGTGGCAATGGGGTGAGCATGAATGCATTTATGTAGGAACATGTGCACATTCTTACAAATGCATATGCATTCCTGATGTGACATGATCAACAAAATACAAACCACCACCCAAGATTCCACATTGGATCCCTATAGAAATGTGAACATGTTTTTAAGAACACACACCCTCTCTAGGAACACATCCACGTTCCTGTTGGGCCCAATTAAAAGTGACCACATCTATTTTTTTCCATTCCAACAACTATGATGCGTGTTTGAGAGGCAATTGAGAAAATTGAATCCTTGGAATGGTGTCCAAACGATCCTGACATTCCATCCAAGGTATTCTACGTATTTATTCACATGCAATTTCATGTTTTTTTAATTTCCTAAAATATTTAATTTCCTATGAATTTCCTAAACTATTTAATTTCATTTTTTTTGTAATTTCCTAAGTTAATTTTAAAAATGGACCTAATTTATATAAATTGCATTATCAAATTGTAGAACAATAATTAACATGTATCCTAGAGGAAACCAAAAAACACAACCATAGGAAGGCACACCAAATTCCAACCCACAACCGAGAAATGTAAACACATAAATTGAGGAAGGGTTGAGGTGTCTTAAATCTATTTTTGAAGACTTGTGGAGTACTAGAGACACTAGCCAATTGTGATCAACTACTTCCTTTGACATAATTATATCATCCATTGCAATTTGCCAAGGTAAATTAACCAATATTTCTAATTACAAGGCTAAGATGTTTGAATATTATAGGACTGGTCTATATATAAACCAAGTGAGAGAGTTGGACATTACAAACCAAGATTTGATGTCATTGCTCATTGATCCTAGAACTGGAATACAACCTCGAGTCACAAATAGATGCATTTGTATGGACTAGTGCACCTACCAACAATTTAAAGATAATTGGATGGATAGGTGGTTTTTTATTTTTGACAAAGATCATTGTAGTAATAGGGAGGCACCTCTATATTTTCTTAGGAAATTATGGGAAAATTTTATGTTGGGTCACCCTATCAACTACTTTGACATTGGTGAATTATAGGTGGTGGGTTGTGGGTTTTCACAAGATAGAGAAAATGTTATGCATGAACTTGTGCTAGGTCCTCTTCCTCCTAGGAGAAGGCCTAACTGCCCTACTCAACATCTTCTTGTCGCGAAAGGCATCACCCATACAAAATTATCCATATCATCATTGACTCAGATCTTGGTGCAACATGGAAGTTTTGTAGAATTATCGCGGTAGGAGGTACATTCATATGATGTTGGGAGAGGGGTTATACCTTTATTCCCCACAATAGAGTACATCCATAAGACGGAATATGGACAGATTAAGAATTCATGTGACCCTCATAGATGCTCAACTTCCAGGAAGATTTTTTATGGGTCGATGGAGGCCACTTGACATGATATTTTCCAAGAGGAAAAGAGTATATTGATCGTCTTTATGTTATTAATTGAATATATATATATATATATATATATAGTTTTTTTGTACTTTTTTTTCATATATTATTATATGATGTTTGCATTTTCTATTCTTGAATAAGATACCTTTGATGATGGTAGATGTATCAATGGAAATTTCCATCACTAGTGCAACATTAGAGGCAACGTAATCATTTTTTGTACCCCACACCCACCATATTTTTTATCCCATCCACCCATATGGATGCACCCATACACTACCCACCCCCACCACATTTTCCATCACATCCATCCACAGTGGATAGACCCATACACCACCCTCCCTTACCAACTTTTCCATATGATACATCCATAGTGGTTGCACTCGTAAATGACCCACAAATCATCTCTTCTGCAAACAAGACTATTCCGTCCACTAAGGCTACACCGTTAGATGTTTCCTCGGATCAGGTTGTGAAACCAAGTGCACCACCTATCCCATCCATCCATAGTGACTACACTCATATGCCACCCAACCTCACCACCTTTTCCATCACATCTATCCACAACATATTAAATCATACACCACCTTCCCCTACCAACTCCTCCATTTGATGCACCCATAGTGGTTGCACACATAAATGACCCACCAATCATCTCTTCTACAAACCAAACTATTCCATCCACTAAGGCTACCCCAATAGATGTTTCCTCAAATAAAGTTGTACAACCAAGTGAACCACCTACTAATGACTCTCCTTAGTGGTTGCACCACCCTCCCCTACCACCTTTTCCATCTAATGCATCCATAGTGTTTGCACTTGTAAATGACCCACCAATAATCTCTTCTTCAAACTAGACTATTCTATCCACTAAGGCTACCCCAATAGATGTTTCCTCAGAGCAGGTTGTAAAACCAATTTCACCACCTACTAAAAATTTTCCACAACTTCCCAAGTTATTCATGGTGAGATCATTTGTTGATGAATTTGTATATATCATGAATGGAATTGATTTTATGCATTTTTGTTTAAATTTCACGCTTTATCCTTGTAATTTATGTAGGGTGTCATTTATACCAGATTAGCATTACGAAGGAGGGAAATACCCTCGCGATTGTCAGTATCATTTGTGGTGATTTTTATTTTCTTTAATTGTAAAGTATTATTTTGTAATTTTATTAATCCATTGTGGAAAGAAACTTCTAACAATGTTGTTTCTTTTTCCAGTCTTTAGAGCGATGAACCACACCTAGGTGCAAAACCAATTGAGGTCTTTCTTCGAGTAAGAGAAGAAATATTGAGCTCCATGATGCACCTGATAGTTGTGAGGGTGGAAGTGGTAAATGAGTTACCAATGAGTTCTATTTTGTATCTATGGAACCATATGTCACATTTCCATGTTTGGGCACTTGACGTCATTTTATGAATTGAATTTTCTTTTTATTTCTTGTTGATGAGTGATGATTATGATGATAATGTTGAAATTTCCATCTTTTTTTCCTAAAATGTATTCAAAGAGGTTTTGGTCTCCAATTACCAAGCCCATAGATGATGGAGTGTTACCCACATATTATATACCTAAACAAGTCTTAAAATATTCACATCATAATCTCATATACCAAAATAAGATAAACCTAATAAAACCAAATAAAAATTGTTCCAGAAAGATCGAGAGCTCTCTAGTAAAACTACCAACAAAATTTCCAATATGAATCTCCAAAAATAGTTTGGAAACAATCCAAATAAACCCCTCTAAATAAAAAACAACATGTGAGTGAACAACTATCATGAAAAGAAAGGATCATGAAATTTGAAGTATTTCCTATCGATGCCTTCCTAGTTGTTTCATTGAGTGACATCCAACAATAATCTAGCCTTGGGAAATCCATCTTCCATTTCGTTATTTTTCATGTAAACATGATGAATAGATACATGACTGAAGCTATAAGAGAGTGTTTGAATCCCATGGAATATAGACCTTAATAGGTAATTATCTAAATCATATAATCCCCTCATCCAATTTCTCACCACTAGAGAATCTCCAAAGGTTTGTATTTTTTAAAAACATTTTCCAACTAGAAGTAAGAAAAATAATTTTAGGTCCATTAGCTCTGAAAAACTGTTAATACCTCATAGCTTAGATTTATATTTTATAACATGATACTCCATGATAAATCATACACCACGAGGCCCTAACTTGTCTATCACCTTGAGGAGCCCTCTCAAGTAAGCCTCCACCTCTTCCACAAACACTTGTCTAGAAATATTTTCAGTTTTATGTTTTCTTAAAATTATATAGTATATTAGAACTTAAGAATCACATTAAAAATATAGCATAATCTTATCCTCAAATAAACTAACATTCTTAAAGATCCACATATGACATGAAATGATGATTATCAATTCTCTATAACTTTTTACATAAGTGTTTTCACACCAGTTCCTGAGACATTCTTCAATAGCATTTCCTTTCCAAACCTCTTTAAGGATAGTGAAGAACTCAACCTCATTTGAAACCTGAATAGGGAAAGGGAATAGTGGAAGAAAATGATTATTTGCACAAATAACACCTACTCTGACCAAACCTATTATTGTTGTACACATTCTTCCATATAATAACCTTACCTTTGAACTCCAGCAACAACCACATGAAGATCTTGAAATTAAGAAAAAATTTCAACTTCCAAATTCGATTAAACCACCAATATAGATTCACTATTACATCATCCTTGCAACAAACCTTATAACGCAACTTGTAGTTTAAGAACATTTAGCTAAGTTCTTCACAATGTGAAGATGTACATTAATAAGATTGAAAATTATATCTAAAAAGTTGTACCAAAGACTGCAAAATAAACTTATTTTTTGATCTCACATAGAGGTTCATAGTATCCATTAATCTCCATTCTTGCCTCATTTTATTGACAAGGAATCATGTCCATCTCTTCCCTTTGGAGATACTAAAAATGCCTCAATTGATCTAGAGCCAAAAGGATTCCTATCCTTTTAACATTGCACATTATATTTAAAAGGCTACATGATATCTTAGTGCATTAGAGATCTACTGAATGAAAAAAATAACTTACCCCAAGGTGGTCATTGGTATAGTCATAAAAAAAACCATGAGTGAAAACAACTTAGAGACTTGGATTACTAATGATGGCCAAGCCCAAGAAAATTATATTGATAAGATGAAATAACACCACCACAGAAGCTAGTCCATGGACTCTATAATTCATCCTCTTGTTGATAACCATTGATATCATCTTCTAACACACATAGAAAATATGGAACGTGCATGATTCCAAAAGTACCAAAAACTATAATATTGAAGAGAGGATAAGTACATAGGACCATATCATGGTTACCTTGATAATACATGTCGTCAAAGATCCTTTCAAAATATATTGGCAACAATTTCCCTAGTCATTCCCACTGTAAGAATCATTTCATGTATTATTATCACAAAGAATAACAATAGTATAAATGCTCACAATCAACAAACCAAAATGTTGAGAACTGCACTGCGATTTTCCTCCTTCCTTGGGAGAAATGGGTCACTTTGCAATGACAACATGAACAAAAAATAGTGTGGTCAAGTAAAATAATATAGTGCTTTCATGATGAAGGACATGAACAAATAAGAAAATCTAGTACTACGACTACAAAAGAACAGAACAAAATAGTTCAAATAATAAATTTGGTGTTTTGGTGACGAATGACATGAACAAATTATTTTATGGCATTACTTATTCATATCTAAATTTGAATTTGAATTTGANTGCATGATTCCAAAAGTACCAAAAACTATAATATTGAAGAGAGGATAAGTACATAGGACCATATCATGGTTACCTTGATAATACATGTCGTCAAAGATCCTTTCAAAATATATTGGCAACAATTTCCCTAGTCATTCCCACTGTAAGAATCATTTCATGTATTATTATCACAAAGAATAACAATAGTATAAATGCTCACAATCAACAAACCAAAATGTTGAGAACTGCACTGCGATTTTCCTCCTTCCTTGGGAGAAATGGGTCACTTTGCAATGACAACATGAACAAAAAATAGTGTGGTCAAGTAAAATAATATAGTGCTTTCATGATGAAGGACATGAACAAATAAGAAAATCTAGTACTACGACTACAAAAGAACAGAACAAAATAGTTCAAATAATAAATTTGGTGTTTTGGTGACGAATGACATGAACAAATTATTTTATGGCATTACTTATTCATATCTAAATTTGAATTTGAATTTGATAACTACTATAATACCCATGTTTCCCCATCTTGTAAATGGAATTTAATAGTTCAAATAATAAATTTGGTGTTTTGGTGACGAATGATATGAACAAATTATTTTATGGCATTACTTATTCATATCTAAATTTGAATTTGAATTTGATAACTACTATAATACCCATGTTTCCCCATCTTGTAAATGGAATTTCTATCATGGTCAAACTATGGATAGGATTATTAAGTGTGAATTTTGAAAGATAATGAACCATGTCTAAAGAATGTGATGTAAACATATTTCTATTGTTAATATAAAAAGGAAAATTTATGAATAATTATTGAAGATGTCACCTATACAAACATAAAAGGAAATTATAAGGGGAACCATCATTGGTTGGGATGACCCCTGCGTGGTAGTACAATACTGGATTAGAAATGCTCAGACCTAGAACTGTTCTCTATCCTAAAGAATTTATTTACGAGTCAAGTTGGTAGTTGGGGAGTCTTCCTCAAGAATCAATGAGAGGATGGGCAGTGTACCCATCTGGAAGTTTCTTTATTTGACCCACGAAATCTTGTTGAGGAAGGCAAGAAAAGAGGAAAATCTTGGACAAAAGGATAAGGAGGAAAAAATTCATGCATGGTTGGGTCGAGAGACCAATTCTGTGTAAGAGGAATGTGTGAGTCTTCTCTGGATCATAAGAGAAAAAATAATAAGTGGAAAAGGGAATTGTTCTAGGTACCGGAAATGTTTGGAAGTGTCTTAAAATCAAGTTGATAAATAGGATTCTAGAAGGTTAAGTGGTTGAGTGAAAAATTACAGTAGGCCCCCTAGCTTGGTGAATTGAAGACGAGGATGTCGGGTTCCTGTGGTAGAAGGAGAGTATCCTTCATATATTGTTGTTTATTGAGAAGGAGAATAAATTCATCTCATGGAATCATAATCTGTCTAAGGGGTGGCCAACTGTAGAGATAATTGATGTGATTGTTCCTATGGTTGGGTGGAAAGTGGCACACCCTTCAATAGTTACCTATTTCTTCTAGTTCTAGATAAGTAATCTTATATTCTATGTAATTAGTAGAGAGACATAATTGTGCCTATATTATATTTGTGAATGTGGATGCTTGTTAAAGAAATTAATGACTCGAATGCTCGTATGGATGTTATGAATGTGTATGCAAATTTGGTAGTATTAATGCTTGTTTTATTGGAAAGTATTTGTATCTAAAATATAGTAGAACTACATGGATGGTTATATATTATGATTTTGTTCATAAATACTCCATGATTTTGGTTATATATTATGGAGTGAAGAGGTTGGAGGAGGCCATAAATACTCCATGTTAGACAAAGGATGGCCTACAATATTTGAAACCTTCATGGGATGCATATGGTTCTAGGGGAACCAAAGTTCCAACTAGTATATTGATGTAGCACAGAGGCTATAGGATTGTTGAGTCCACGTTATTACCTATAAACTAATTAAGGTCTATTAATTCATCGATATTTAGTATTCGATAATTCCACAGAGAGAGTCGACCTCAACTGTTCAAGGATGGGTTATTTATCCAACAATATTTCTACAGAACATCTTGTCTTTCAAAGTGGACCCTAGATTCAATAGGGTATGGTGAAATCCCTGCAAAGATCCTAGAAAGATACCAAAAAGGTTTAGTACCCAAACCATGTTGTTTTCCCTGCAAAAATCCAATGTTTTGAGTCGAGAGTCGGGAGGAATCACAGTATTTGATTCATCAGGGATATTAGATCTCAGCCATACTTCTAAGGGTGAAATTGATTCATCAGGGATATTAGATCTCAACCATACTTCTAAGGGTGAAATTGTTGAAAGATTTCAAGAGGTGAGTAAGAGAGAAACATTCGACGATGAAAAGGGGTTGAGTGAGAGAGTTGATGTCATTGTAACATATGATCTTCGTTTGGAGCGCACGATAGCTCGTTGGAAAGGTATCATCGAGGAGATTAATTTTGGGGTATCAGTTAGAGACTTTGGATATCATTTAAAATCTATATCCTAAAAAATCTTCATTTAGATCCTCAAAATGGCCCCAAAATGTAAAAAACTATTAAAAATAGTAAATTGCCAAAATTGCCAAAAAACTGTTTTAAGTGAGTTGGAAAAGGTGGGTGGACACTAATAGCCACCTCAATGAAAGTACCATGTGTCACAATAGGTGGAAGGTGGTGACAGGGTCACATGTCAACCCTATGATAATGTGTATAGTCACGTCAACCTAAATGTCAAGTTGTGGGTGGATACACATGTCATCCGACGATAAATAAAAGGACCAAGTGTGAGTCCTAGTTAGTATTAAGTATGGGGACAAGTGTATTAACCCAAACCATCATATCTATAGGTTAATAGATCTGAGTGGTTAGTGTTAGGTGCATTGTCATAGAAGCATGAAATTTTGGTGAAGTCGAGTGATGGCCCAAGAGTGTCAATGATGATGAAAGCTTGGGAAGATCTGAACCATTTATTTGTTATGGCCGAGGTGATACCCACCGTAGATTGTTTGACGTCCCATTTAAATATGGAACAATGATGATGATGTCATGATTTTGACATGGGGCGCTATCATGAAAACCAACATGTCTCTAGGGTGGCAAGTGTCACATGCGGAGTGATGAGAGAGACTGGACTAGTCTAGAAGGCCAAGAGGTCCTTGTGCCTTTGATTACAATCTAGACCGTTCAATCTAGATGTTGTTAAATCCTATCCATTCGTGGGAGGAGGGCGATTAGAGGTCTAGATAGAGGGCATGAGGAAGGTCTCCGAGGATGAAATCATCATCGGAGTATTCGAGGACAAAACTTACTCGGGAGTGCCGACAACAAGGTATCATCGACGACAACGATATCTTGGGATGAAACTTGATCGACAGATAGGTGAGACAAAATCTAGACTTTGGATTCTAGTGGGTCCCTCATGTCAAATGTATAATAGGTCAAGGACATGGGTGATATTCTTCATGCAAGTTTGATACGCCGACATGATTAGATCCTTTGTAATTCAAGTCCTCATATCCATCGGGTCTAGGGCAATTTTAAAAGGAAATTTTGGTTGAGGTGATCGATACTCCGTGGAAGAGGAACCCTAACTATTAGAAAAATAAGATATAACTATTAGAAAAATAAGATCACAGAGAAATAAACCATGATTGCATATATGTTATGCCTCTTATCTATTATGTAATAAATTAACTTTTGATAAATCTTTAATCAAGTTATATGATAGCATATGTGCCTAGTTAAATACCAATATCTCTTTTACAATATCATACATTGAATGTATCTAAAAGAATTTAAAATTTCGGACATCATTTTCCCTGTACAACATATTAATAAAAGATATAACAAATATGTAGGGTTCTTTTAAGTTATTGAATGAATAAATACCATTATTTATGATTCAAAATGGTTCTCTTCAATCCCCCGCTTCACAAGCACTTTGTGGTAGTTATTATTAAACCCCACTACCCATTTACCCATTTTTATGTCATTTATTTTTTCATCATTGGATGGGTACACTGGTATGGGAAATGAAGGGAACATATTATTTTTAAAAAAATAAAAAGGTATCGATCATTATAGGAAATATGTTAACCCTAGGTGACTCAAGGTGTCTAAGAAAATTAACCTTCTAGTTTATGGGGGTTTCGTCTATTGGTATATGCCCTTTCTCTACTATATTCTTTTGCTTTTATATTCTTTTTCTTCTTTTGAGGTATATAAGTTTTATTCTTTGGAGGGATATAGATAATCCCAATAAATTTTCAAATGATAGAGGATATCAAACTTACAAACTTAGAACATGGAAATAATAATGATGCAGAAATTCAATTCTCTTATTAAATTTACATTGCAGAGATTAAATGAAAATAAAATAAAAAAACAATAGTGCATTTATTTATAAATATGTAAATTCAAATAAATATGTAAATTTAAGTAAACCCTAATTTCAAATTCATTTTGATAACAAGTGTAAATACTAGTAGTAAAAACTGATAATAAGCCAAAAAAAATCGATGCCCGTTGATTCTAACTGATTCTCTAACTTAAAATCAATTGAAAACTCAAGCATTATGATATTGGGAAAATGTCACTCCACAAATAATACTAACGATTAGACTGCAAATATCTTAATTATAATTAGGAAAATCGAGAATTGGAAGAATCAAAGAGAAGTAGTGATAAGAAATGATGACTTAATAATCTTTGTTTCGCTCCTAAATCTAATAAATTTAGAAAATGAGAACTTAAAACTGGTGCATGAAAAACACATAATTCAAAACAAGAAATGATTCAAACTTATTATAGCAAGTGAAGTGAAGAAATCAAGAAAAAAATCAATGCAGGTAACCAAAAATCCAAATAAGATAGGTACATAACAACACTAAGCTACAAAACAACATTGACTAAAACTCTGTTCTGATCGTTGAAATGAAAAAATTCTAAGTGAAAAGAGTTCATTGGATTAAAATGATGGCTCAAGCCATAATAAATTCGAATGTGCTACTAATATTTTGGTTTGTGTGAGAATTGGTGATGATTGGCTATGTCAAATAAAAATGACAAATCATCGGTGCAATAATGGACGACATTAAATAAATATCATTCAAAATATAACATATCTATGTTCAAAATTCCTTCATAAGCTTTAGAGCAAGGTGAATGATCGATATTTGAATCACTTTCGATGGTAGCGAAGAAATAAAGAAATGAAAATCTTAAAACAAGCTCTAATTATGTTGAGGTTAAATAAAAAAAATGATAAATGAAAATATTCTTATAGTATCAAATCATAAAGATATATCATTCTTGGGATAATCTCAACTTGTATGAAAAACATGAAATCAACTTGTATGAAATCTCCAAGGATGTAGGAGAAAAAATCAAATTCAATGTTTGTGCAATCTTCAATAGCATTGAGGTAAAACCAAATATTGATTTTCTAAAATCTTCCAATGGAATCGAAGAAAAAAAAATTCAACTTTATGAAATAGGAGAAAGGCTTCTATGCACCATTAGAGAGTTCAAAAAGATTGATAATTTAAAAGGATTCAATAGTATTGAAAGGGATACAAAAATTGATTCTAAAAATAATCGCTCATAGGAAAGATCAAAAGATCAATGTTCCAAAGGATTTTGATAGCATCAAAGGAGTATGAAACATTGAAATTTGAGACCTCTTCGATATTATATTGGAGAGATTCAGAAGATCAATTTTAATGAAACAAATCTTGAAACAAATATTTTTCCAAAGAATAGACAAGCACAATAAAAGGAAATCCAATCATAATGCAAAATGAGAAAGTGACATAAGAAATCATGTATTAGGAAAGAATGAGTCCATGAATTAAAATGAATTGAAAGTCGAACTTTGGATCAAATCACCTGTTATTAATAATTGAAAAGAATGGTCCCAAGTTCATAAGATTTAAGGGGTGTTGAGGCCTTAATATTGGATGAAGAAAAAATTTCTCTATTATTTACCATTTAGTTGTGGACTAAAACTAAACGGTTAAATTTAAATTCAATGTTCCTTATCCTCAACAACATGATTCCCCAATTACTTCCTCAGAATTTACTCTCAGATATTCCTATTCCATAATTGCAACAATTCACGAGCAAATAGAAGAGCATGTTTTTAATGATATTCATTTCTTTATGGCATAGTATAATACTTCGGGTTATGGTCATAGTCATAGAATTTTTTAAGACAGGGTTAATATTTTTGTAGATGGGTTATTTCAAATCTCTATGGTGTTTCTCCATTGTTTATGAGTATCCATATCCCTAGTGAAATCACCTTATTATTAGTGGAATCACCTTATTATAATCATTCTTACTCTTCTTCTAGTGAGCGTCCATAGCTTCAATAGAGAGTCCTTTAAAAATATACTAAATTTATTTTTCCAATCCTTTATCATTTTTATATTTTCTTTAAATGTACTAAATAACTTCTTTAAATTTTTATATAGATGATACATATTTTTAGGAAAGGATTATCCATGCTTGTGTGATAAAATTTTCCCTATAAATATTTAACTGTGAATGTATCACTACTCACCTTACACATGATAACTTATTTAGTGTGAGTGGATGGAATCCTTTAGTAAGATACTTCATTACTAACATCGATGATGTACGAGTCTGCTCTGAGTTCCACCACTATTTTGGGTGTCAAGAAACTTTAATAGTACTTGGTTCATAGATCTTGTATCTTAATGATGACTAATAAGAATGTGGTAAATTTACTAAGCTCAAAAAATTTCTACAAATTTCTACAATCTGAAATGGTCCAAACCAAAGCTATTGAAAATTTGTATGAAAACATGTCAAACCACCATTTAAAATTTGTTTGGTAAACAACAATTTTTTTTTGGCTTTCTCTCTCTTCTCTTCTAACTGAAATAGGGTATTAATTTGGTATTGAATAGTGGTATAATTTTTTCCTTGAGATGATCAGGAAAGATGTAAGGAAGGAAGGATACTATTCAAGGGAGAATGGATTCTTTGCCATAAAAAGGAAAGAAATGAGAGGTACTACGACATCCCTGGAAGTAGCTATGCCTACCCATAGGGAATTAGGAAGTGTGTTTGATATGTAAATTGTTGGTGTGAATATTCTCCTAGGACACTTTATGGCAATATATTTGATACAACAAACTTAAATCTACACTATGAAGGTTAAATTCCTTTAGATTCCAGAATATTTAGTTATTGATTTTCTGCTTATGCAAGAAATATCTGAAATGCGAAAAATAGATAACAATAAAAAAATAACAATAATGCAAGTACAAAGGAGAGGGAACTCTCTATGGAGACAAATAGTGTGGCATGCTAGGCTACTATAGAACATTAACCCCCTCTGTTATGCTTTCTAATTTTTCCAGTCCCTGTTTTTCTTCTCTACTATGGAACAAAACACAATAACATAGAATGGAACCCCTTCTCCTCCTAGTGACCTCATATTTAGCATTGCCCAATAGTCATCTAGGGTTAGGGTTTTGGCTTCCCCAAGCCTTAGTTGTGATAAGGTTTTGTACTTTATAGAATATTCTTGAAATTTTTCATGTGGCTAGCCCAATATGCATGAATAATGGGGGTTGACATGGCATCCTCTCGTACCATGGTGGTCAACATGATAAGTCAACTTCATGTGGGATGCATAAATATTGCTTAGGTTATTTTTTCACAGTTGGAAAGGTATTGATGTGTAGAATAATGTCATAGGGTCCTAGCTTTAGGTGGGAAATTTTTGACCCCCAAAAATGTCATTTGATGCCTCAAAATGTATCCAAAAGGTTTCAAACCCTAATTTTCGAAATTGGGACCTCCCATTAAGATGACCTTGCAATACGACTGCCCCAATTTTTTTTCACTCCAAAAGAATGGAGATAGATGAAAAATAATATAATCATCCAATCTCGATCAATGTTGTGCCATTTTTTATGATAATCGATATCCATTTTCTTCATAATTTTGATTAGATTTTTATTCATGAGTCCAACTACACCATTTTCTTCGGGATAGTATGAAGCGAGTACCGTAAAATGATCCCCTTTTCTAAGACAAATCCATTCAAATTAAATTAATAAAATATGTATAATTATTGAAAACAAACATGGAAGGGACACCAAACTTGGTAATTAGATGATGTTCCATGAAAAAAATTACAACAAATTCATTTAAGTGTGTAAGTGGTACAACTTCAACCCACCTTGTGAAGTAATATACATTAGTAAGGATATGCTTGTGTTGTTTTGAGAAATTATGGTTGATCTATCCAATGATATCTAATCCCAATGGTTCTTCAATGGTGAATAGCTATAGAGGCATTGAGGCCTTCTTTTATTCTCTGGTACATAATTAATAACTCTCGGGACTCTCAGGTTTTTGACATACGAGGGTGTATCCTTGAATAGTGTGGGATAGTAGTAGCCATCTCTCAATATATTATTTATTGTGGCATCTCATGAGAAATGTCTACCAATTGGTCCATATCATGCATATCCTTTAAAACTCATTCACCATTGTCCTTTTCCATGCATCTCAGTTGTACTCCATCACAAACATTTTGGAAAAGAATACCATTAATGAGATGATATTGAACACATTTTGGTCTCAAATCTCTTATATTCATTGAATATGAACAACTAGGACATGATCCATTGTGTAGATAAAGTTTCAAATAACAACATAATGGATCAACACTCGTTTGGACATAGAGGACATCATTGACATGAACATAAAATTTAATTTTCTGATCTTGCTTCATATGTAGCAACTTGATCTTGTGCTTTAGTTTCCAATTTGCAAAGTCCTTGGCCTGAAACCATTGTCGTTAGTTTGAATTCTATATTGTAATCCTAAATAGTGGTCATCTAGTTTCCTCTTCACCAAATTCTTTTTGAATGAGGAGTGCCCTAATAACTTAGTGTGGGACTATCATGATGGTGTGACTTTTTAGAATATAAGATTTAAATTGTTTGACGACTTTAAATACAATGAATTATTTGTGTCAATTGTTGGGAAATTTAGTTGAACACCTTGCAAGACCATGCTCATAAATGAAATAGGAAATCCATTCCATTTCCCATCCTTCTGGGTGTGCACAATAGCTAGGAAGTGATCAGATGTGAATGTACACAAGAATAAGTAATTGTTAAAATACGGATTCAATAGAATCCCATACTTCTTACATGTTTCAAATATTTGATTGAGAAGTTAAAGATGCGGATTTCATCTTGGAATATATAGTGACATTATTTAGATATACCACTACATTGTGATTAATTAGAATTCTAAAGGTAATATCCCTGGCTCTTTGGAAGGTATCCCCTGCATTTATCAATCCCAAAGGAATTAATTTATGTGCAAATGCTCTCCACTTGTTTTGAAATGAAATCTCTAATCTATCTTGATCAACAACCAACACTTGGTTATAACTAGAAAAACCATCCAATAAGGAGAGAATTTACGATCTTGTCACGTGGTGTAGAATTTGTTCCATTGTAGAAACAAGATAATTATCTTTCTCATATTCTCTAGTTGTATTTCTAAATTCCACACATATTTATCCAATTTTATTTCGATCTCGAACTAAGTTGGGCCACCCATTAAGAGTGAGAGGAGTAATGAGGGGATCGGGGTTAAAATTTTAGGTTCTTGGATTTATTTGAATATTTAGTTGTAGGTATTATAAATGACTCTTTAATACGAACTTTGAAGAACATGCCAATTTGACTTGTGTAAGATTATCTTATATATCACAATATTGTAGTACTCTAATTATAATGTTTTTTCTCATCCTAAAAGATTATTTTTTTAATTCATTATATGTTAATTTTAAAGAAATTTACAATATATGTAATAAATAAAAATTACAATCTATAATATAATTCAACATTAATTCATAATAAATTTCATCATCACAAATAAAATAGATTAAAGATATATAAAAACAACTAAAACAAATATTGAAAATATATAAAAACATAGTAGACAAGATATATAAAAACATATTGATAATGATACAAAGATCTAAATACCATAACCATATATTGATATTGATACTGATAATGATAATGACACTAGTAAGTCTATTGAAGTATACAAACCTTACCCCTCTCTGGATTTGAACTTGTGAATAAATCACCTATAGATATGTGAATTCATAAAATATACATTACTTTGGATATATCACAAAACCTATTTGAAACTGTATATATAAACAATTATTCATATATCTACCGGAAAATATTAGGAAATTTAAGTCAATGAAACCAAAAAAAAATTGCATATTTGTTAATTTTTTTAAGATATATATAAAACATGATTGATACTTATATGAGAAGATAGTAGGAAATTTTACACACAAAAGAAAATATAATAGGACCATGGACACAATTAATCACTTTTTAATCTAAAATTATAATTTGATGGCTAACAATTGAAGATGTTGACATATTCTTAGTCATCCTCCCAAATCAATGAATGTGATTTACTCTTCATAACTTCCTTGTATTTTTTAATGCATCATTTAACTTGTTTACTTTTTAACATTTACCTAATCGTATTAAGAAATTACTGTACCACCATATGATTGCGACGTTTAACTGATTAACCTTTGAAATTACCACATTTAAAATTAACTTTTAGATTTCCTGAGTTCTATATATGTTTCAACTGTCCAAGAGAAAACCTTTTGACGTTCACCAACCACTTTGGGACTATGCTAGTCTACTTACTATCAATTTCATATTCCTTCTAAAAATAAAGCAATTATCACATGTCAGCGAAGTTTCCACGCAGGGACGAGAATATCTGAAGGCGAATAGGAGGGATTGAAATAGCCGGATGCGTGAGAAGGAGACGAGGTATCTTTAACCTTCTTAAACAAAAAGGTTGCAGGCTGCGCATGGCGGTAAAGCCAGTCATGCGCATCCCACAGTACGTCGAAATAAGCTCGATGAGGACTGTAATCGACATAAAACTTCTCAATTCCCCTAAAATTGGAACGGAACACAGTTTTACCCAGGCCATGCGTACTTGACGCCATAAGATTAGCCTGACCACCAGATTAGCCTGCTCGCTGTCTCGGCCACCAGTCTTCTCTTCTTCGCTCATCATTTGAGTCGATGGCGATGAAGAAGATGCGCGAGCATGCACTAATGCTGCGATTTTATCCATCTGCAATCTGTTTAAATACCGGAATTAGGTTACTTGTTTATCCTTCAATAGTTTTGTCGTTTAAATCACTGGGCGCGGACTGTGTGCTCCTTCCTATCACGATGATTGGTGATATATATACGTTTAGGTTACTTTTTGTTTATCCTTCAATTGCTTTGTCGTTGTCGGCCACGAGGATCCCGCATTTGACGGCGAATGAGGATGTCCGGTTCTAATTAGGGCTTTAGGGCCCTGATAATCTTCCTTGACACCCTTGGAGTGACCCTCATTCATATTAGGGTGGTATATGAACCTCACATATGGGCCTTCTTATTCTCGAGTACTCTTAAGAATAAGAAATGTAGACATACCTTAATGTTCCAACAACACTTTCTTTTCTTTTTTTAGAGGATAAGAATATTTTGGTTTTTCATAGTAATAATAATAATTTAGTTTTAAGGTTATGGTCAAGATAGAAATTAAATTGGTGTATGAGGTCTTTTTGTTTGTTGAACAAGGAACAAAAACTTTCAAAAACCTAGATTGTTGGGTACATTATAAGAGTTTTAAAAACAAATTAAATCAACTTTCTAAATCTTTTATCCTCTATTTAAAAATCTCATTGACTTCCTAAAATGACATAGGAATTCACATCCATTAGTTTTTGTTCATTGGAATCCAAACTTAGGCTCTCAATTAATTTCATGAAAGTTGATTTGTGGATAAACTCAATCATTGGAAAGAGTATTTTTTTTTATTTTTTATGAAGAAGATAACTTAAACCCATATGAGAAAAGTTTTCATCGATGAGGTTGAACTATAACTTCTAGCAAAATTCCTACTAAATTTTGGGCAGAATTTCAACTAGGAAAAGGAATGGTTCTATCCACTTATCCTCAAAGAGCTCAACTAATTGAAAATAGAAAGAAGGATTCAAAGGAACTATGGCTTATTCAACAAGGATTAGAATACCCAATTTTTCCAAACAAATTATGCTAAACAAGCATGACATTTTAGATATTTCCTATCAAGTAACAAACAAAATAAATAAAAAAACTAAGTTGCAGACTCTTAGGAGGAGTTTTGAGAATCTAAATATGAAGGATTCTGAGTATGTTGATAAGTTTATGACTCAGATGATGAATGTAGTAAACTAGTTAAGAACACATGGTGAAGATATAACAAACTAGAAAATTGTTGAGAAGGTTTTGAGGAGCCTTCTAGTCAAATTTAATGTTGTAGTTGTTTCCATTGAAGAATTGAAGAGTCTAGCACAAATTTTGATAGATGAGCTCAAGAGATCCCTTCTATCTGATGATACAAGGATGAACATGGATGATGATTCCTTGGATAATGATTTCATATCATAGGCATATATCATAAGAGGCAGAGGAAGGAACACTAGAGCCAGGGGAAGATATAATAGAGTCAACTCACAAAGTGATGGCAATTCAATCTCAAATCAAGGAGAAATGCCACGACATAACTCTCATAGCTTAAGGGGGGCTGGAAAAGTCCATTAGAAAACAAGATGTTGTGACAAATCTAAATCTAAATGCTATTATTGTAAAAAACATGGGAGTTATGATAATGAATGTAGGAAAAGGCATGCAAACTTAAATAAAAACCAAAAAAAAATTAGAAATATCTATGAAAGTACTTTTGAGTCTATGTTTATTACTTGTGATGTTTCCCAAAAGAGTAACAAAGACCTTTGATTGCTAGATAGTGGTTGTAGTAACCATATGACCGAAAATGGAAATCCGTTTGCAGGCCTGGATAACTCTATTAATATTGAAGTCAAATTAGGTGATGACGAGGTTGTTAATGTTGTTGGTAAGGGTATAGTTAGTGTATGTACTAAACAAGGTGAAAATAAAAGTGTTTCAAATATCTATTTAATCCAAGGATTAAAAAATAACTTTATGAGTTTTGGTCAACTTAACCAAAATGGTTACATTGTTTAAATGACCAAGAATATGATGTATCCTTTAACTCTCACAAATGTCAATAATTCAACCTCATTTTCCCATAAAGTAACTAGTCTAGATCATTCATGGATTTGGCATTTGAGATTTGGTCACTTGCATTTTGGTGCACTAAATTGGTTGCAAAAAAAGTAGTTGGTTAAAGGCCTACCAATCATACGTTAATCAACCAACGCTTGTGAGAGTTGTGTATTGGGAAAACAACACAGGAACAAATTTCCATCTAGTGCATCTTACAAGGAAAAGGAACCATTGGGTTTGGTGCATATTGAATTGTGTAGCCCTGTGAAAACCCAATATCTTGAAGGACACTTTTATTTCTAGACATTAATTGATGATTTTAGTAACAAGGCTTGGGTATACATCTTGAAATTCAAATATGGAACTTTTGACAATTTCAAGGAGTTTAGATCCCAGGTTCAAAAGAAGACTGGCCAATATATTAAAATATTGAGATTTGATCAAGGAGGAGAATATGAATCCAAATAATTTACAACATAATGTAAAAAATTGAAATCAATAGACAATTCACAACCAGGTACACACCACATTAGAATGGTGTAGTAGAAAGGAATAATATAATAATCATGAACATGGATAGAATTTTGTTGAAAGAAAAACATCTATCCAATGAGTTTTGGAGTGAAGCAGTTGCTTGTTCTATATACATTTTGAATAGGTTTCCCATAAAGATGGTAAAAAATAGTGTCGGAAGAGGCCTAGAGTGGTATGAAGTGCAATGTATCACATTTCAGGGTGTTCGAATGTGTGGCATATGCTCATGTACCTAAAGAGATAAGAAGAAAATTAAATGACAAAAGTGAGGTGTATTTTCATAGGTTACATTGAGCATTCCAAAGTATACATATTGGAAAATCCGGTCACAATTTTTTTTATAATCAGTAGAGATGTAGATTTCAAACAAGTTGAATCTTAGAATGTAATTGTAGACAAAACTATCATTGTTTTAGCAAAAATTCCTTATAGACATGTATAAAAGAAAATTGAACAGGAAATACACCAAGATACACAAGCTCAATCACCTGTAAGGGGTACTCAAACAAGGAATCCAAGAAATTATATGCATGGTGAGTCATCAGGGCTATCAGGTCAATCTACTTCTAGTCCTCAGTCAAGTAATGATTTTATGCCAAACAATAGAAAGACTAGAAGTTTGGAAGAAATTTATGAAGAATTAGATAACCATTCAACTTTTGCATTTTTTTCATGTCAACCTACATTCTTTGAAGAAGAAATTAAAGAATAACATTGGGTCAAAGCAATTGATGAAGAAATGTATTCCATAGAATCGAATGATACATAGGATCTAGTAGATTTTCATGAAGACAAATATTGTATTGTGTTAAAACGGTTTATAAAACCAAATTTAATGAAAAGGGAGAATTTTAAAGATACAACGAAAGACTAGTGGATGAGGGATTTGCACAACAACCTAGAATTGATTTTGGAGAACATTTTTCACCAGTGGCCAGATTAGATATATGGAACTCACACAAAGTTGATGGACAAAAAAGTGTCAATGGGGTGAGCATGAATGCACTTATGTAGAAACATGTGCACATTCTTAAGAATGCATATGCATTCCTGATGTGACAGGATCAACAAAATTAGAACCACCATCCAGGATTCCACATCGAATCCCTATAGGAATGTGAACAAGTTTTTAATAACACACACCCACTCTAGGAACACATGCATGTTCATGTTGGGCCCAATTAAAAGTGCCCACATCTATTTTTTTCCATTCCAACAACTATGATGTGCGTTTGAGAGGCAATTGAGAAAATTGAATCCTTGGAATTTGCTAACAGGGTGTCCAAACAATCCTGACATTGCATCCAAGGTATTCAAGGTATTTATTCACATGCAATTTCATGTTTTTTTAATTTCCTAAAATATTTAATTTCTTATGAATTTCCTAAACTATTTAATTTCATTTTTTTTTGTAATTTCCTGAGTTAATTTTAAAAATGGACCTAATTTATATAAATTGCATTATCAAATTGTAGAACAATAATTAACATGTAAACTAGAGAACACCAAAAACTAACACAACCATAGGAAAGCACACCAAATTCCAACCCACAACCAAGAAATGTAAACACATAAATTGATGAAGGGTTGAGGTGTCTTAAATCTATTTTTGAAGACTTGTGGAGTACTAGAGACACCAACCAATTGTGATCAACTACTTCCTTTGAAACAATTCTATCATCCATTGCAATTTGCCAAGGTAAATTAACCAATATTTCTAATTACAGGGCTAAGATGTTTGAATATTAATATTATAGGACTGGTCTATATATAAACCAAGTGAGAGACTTGGACATTACAAACCAATATTTTATGTCATTTTATGCAAGAGCATCTCCCACATCAAGCGAGCCAACGCGAAAGCAGAAGACAGCTCGACAAGAGCGCCAGCACAAATTTTGAAAATCACCTTAGAAGTTGTTGTGTGATCTTAAATGAGCCATTAAGATGATATGAACTTGTATTATGTAATCGAAACTTGAACCTTTATCTCTCGTCCTTAGTAGGTAGGAGGCATTTAAGATAGTTAATGCAGGTAGATAGAATTTTAATTCTAGATTAGACTGCTTGAGAGCGCAAGAGGGAAATGGGATATAGACACCCTCATTGTACATTGTAACATGATGGAGAGTTAGAATGATCCACGTGGATTTTGGTGGCCACCCACCTTTTCCAAATGGCTCAAAACGTCTTTCTGGCAATTTTGGCAATTTACTATTTTTAATAGGTTTTAACTTCTGGGGCCATTTTGAGGGTCCAAATGAAGGTTTTTAAATATTTAGGTTCTAAATTATATCCAAATGAATTATTGAGCCCCCAAAATTAATCTCCTTGACGATACCTTTCCAATGAGCTATCACATGCCTAAAACGGAGATCGTATGTAAAAGTTACGACCCCGGGAAGTTGATGTACTCACTTACCCAAATGGGGCTTGTTATTGCACAGTTTGTAGGAAAGGTTTAGGTAGCTTGAAGTCAAGGCTCAAACTGGCGTAACAGGAGCTTCCCCACCCACTGTCACCTTGATGGGGAGCTCTTTCTATTTAGGGTGGCTAATCCCAAGGGAGACGTCCCTAGTAATCTGGGGTTCTGAAAGTTCTAAAGGTCTAAAGGATCAAGATGATGGTTTCCTTTCACAGATTACTACCAAAGAGATAGAAAAAAAGAAGATATTCAACTGGATGGCACCTGTTTGCGAGACAAGGCAAATAAAACTAAAAGAATGTGTTGCAGTGGTTAGTACTTCAAAGTATTAATGATTATCTTTAATACATATGAGCAATAATACATGTAATTATTAATGAAGTCAATGATTGCAAATAAAGACTTATACTTTATGTCACTTCTTCAATAAATACACAAGAGATATTGGCATTCAATGTATAAAATCAATCTTTATTATATCACAATGCAATAAATATGCTCATACCAATATTGTTGTTGCGTCACTATTGCAGATTTAGGGTGACGTCAGCCCTAGTATTAGGTCAATTTTTTGAAGATAATGAGAGCAAAGTTATGTCAAACAAGCTTATGAATGCAATCAACAACTCAAAGTCTATCAAATAGATGACTATACCACAACGTTCTAAGGCCAAACAAGGGTTTTAACAGGTATGACGTCACCTATATTGTTGCTGGTTAGTTTGATAGGTGAAGAAGGCACTGCCACCTATATTGTTGGCCGGTTAGTTTGATAGGTGAAGAAGTGGACGCTTTTGCCAAAATAAACCAATGAAAAAACTCAACACTTCTATGGATATCAAAGGATGTCTTAGCTGCAAATTTTAGACCAATCAAGGTTCAAAGTAGGCCAAGACGCCATCATCTAAACTAGGGTTAGTAAGACGCTAGGGTTAGTTAGGTTTCCAAGTTGAAGAGTGCTCTTTAAAGAATGCTTAAGCAACAAAACCTCCCAACATTTTGTTCTAGGACTAGTGCCTTGCTACTGGAGCTAAATGAGAAAGGTTAATGGTTTGGAGGACTTAAACCCAAGCATGGCAGGGTTAGGCTTAATGGTGATGCAAAAGGCGTAGCCACCAAATCAAAAACCCTCAAGGGGAGGAGGCTCATTCCTATGTAAAGCTAGCCCTCATGCTCCTCCCTCTTCCTTCTTAAGACTCTTGGCAAAATGGCTAGCTTCAAACTATAAATCTAGGGTTGAAAAGTGCTGTTTGGGGACAAGGATTTTCAAAACCCTAAGGTCAAAAACCCTAGGGTGTAAACCAAATTAGGCCTAGACGCCTCTCTCAACTTATAATTCAAATCTAACTCAAAAAGGTGCTGGAAGTAGTGTGAAGTATGGCTAGGCTAAACCCTCTAATCAATGGCTAATCAGTTTTATCATCGGGACATGAAGTACAAACCTACTTGTGTGATTTCCTCCCTCTAGGGTTTCAATTAAGCAAATAATAACAATGTAAATAAATACAAGCAATTCTACCTACAACCAATAAAGAAGTTTTGCATGCAAAATATACTTCCAAATCCATGAAAAGCCAAATCAAACCCTAGCTGTAACACCTGAATGATAAAAATCACCATGCATATGCCAAAGATAACCCTCCAAGGTAGCTCCTCAACTCCAAAAGACAAAAAGTAACCAAGACAAGAGCTAAAAGCAAGTCTCTCACAAAGTAGAGTAAGTTGTGTTCTATCCAAATGAACACAAACGGTCTCAATTTATCAACCTTTATGACCTTACCAGCAAAATAAATAAACAACCGACAAGGTCGACTTATCATTATTCAATTATTGTCACATTAAATGCTAAAATGCAAAAAATGAGCTAAAAATGAGACGCCAGGCCCTGCAGGAGGGCGCTTGGCCCTTCGTGGCATAATCATCATCCAACAAGGAAGACATTGGCCCCTCTGGGTTCTCCTGCAACCGGCCATGTGTGCTAAACAAGCCCAAAGACACCGCCAACCGCCTTAAAAACGTCCACTGGCCTGGTGGAGTCCTATCCATTCAAGGCCATATCATCCCATCCTAGGGTCAGATCCTATAGGTCAAATCTCCCAAAACGCCGTGATGAGGGTGGTCCCTTTCTCTTCTCCATGAGGCCTGCCTATGACTCTGCCCTCCTCCTCCTCCTCCTCCTCCTCCTCCTTCCTTCCTCCTCCTCCTCCTCCTCCTCCTCCTCCTCCTGGCTCTCCATCTCAACAACTATCCGATGGGGCCTTCACTCCCCATGGAGTCCAGCACCATCTCCCCCATGTGCACCGATCCTCTGTACCCGCCCTGTCGGGGCATGGTCCTGCACATCAATAGCTACTACCTCCATGGGCTCATTAGTCCTAGACATCGCTAGCAATGTAAATCATATTTCATCATTAAAGCTATCAAACATATGCATGAACCCCTATCATATCATCTAAGAGCTCACAAACATTACAATGTGATCTACTATACAAAGATAAGGAAACTGATAGAACAACCTATTAGGCTAATACCCACAAGAGATGGAAAGTTTCCTCAAAAAGATTATTCAAGCCACATGTTTAATGAGGTGATATACTGTGGATGTCAAGTCATAGTAAGACCATAATGCGTTGTCCGTGGTGCCTCTTTGTAGGAGGGTAAGTTGTACCCGCCATGGATTCATTTTTCCAAGACCTTTATTGCCTCATTTTTCTATTATTGCTTTTCCTTATTTTTTACTTCAAGGTCTAACAAAAAGGACACTGCCTTGGCAAGGTGACAAGAGCTGACAGTGTTAACCACTAGTATCTTCGCAGAAATGAGAAGGGTTGGCCTGGATGAGACTTCCCTTCGGCTACGTAACCAAAGCAGTCACCGGGTTTGGTAACCGATGGTGGCAATACCGTCATACCGCTAAATATCAGTCATGAACATAACAGTCAGTTTGATGAGACCCCCATCCCTTGGTTAGGTCTTGCATTTACTTATTTTATCATTTTTCTTAGGGTCCCTTGGTTTCTTATCTATGGTGGCTTTTTTTTTGCCTTCTCGGGGATCCCCGGTGAAGCATCTCTAGGTTTCATTTATGGATTTTATCTTTTACAAACTTCTTTTACCCCCGTGGTCCTTTAGCCCCTTCTTCCACAAGACAAAGTGTACCCCTAAAAGGTCATCCCATCGGCTGCACTATGGGAATGGGATAGATGAGCTTGCATAAGATGTAAAAGTGATAAGATGGTGGAGCCATGCATGACCGCAACTCTCGCTATGGCTAACCAAACCCATGAATACCAGCCTAAGTTACCATCAATCACCCCAACAATGGTCAAGGGATTAGGTGTAAGATCCAAGCATCATTTGAAATGAAAGGGAACCTAATGCATATATAAGAAGGTTATAAATAATCAAATATGACACATACCATGATACCTCGCACTCAATTACCTCATGGAGCAAGAGTCCCTTTCCCATGCAAGCCTGTGCCCAGAAGTGATGGAAGTTGATAATCACCGACAGATTTTACCTATCGAAGAAGAAGAGAAGATGTGGCCTCCGTGGCTACAGTTCTCAAGTCACTCCCTCAGCTTCCCTCGAGCACTCCATGTCTGGACCATGTGGGCCTCAACAGGACATGATTCTCCTAGTTATCCCCGATATCAAGGGATAAATCCTGGCTCCAACTCTGGACATTACGTGCTAACCGTAGAGCGCATGAGAACTCAGCATCTTCGGGCGTAGACATGTACCCCGCCACACTTGACAAGAAAGTATCGTTGACAAAAGGTGGGTGGTATCAAGCACCCTCGCTAACATAGTAAATGTGTACATAAGGAGAAACAAGAAACAAACACAATATGCGTATATATAGTTGGAAACAAATAAGCATAGTATAATACACCTAAGGATTACTTCTACCAGGAGTGATCATGTCCCACCACCTTGCAGTTTGCGAACCCACTAATGGGTAATGGGCGCCTTCCTTCTAAGGTAGACAAATAATATGAGTCATTCATTGATTCCATCCTGATCTCGAAAGGTATGATCCATGATTGTATACTTCCTTTTTCATTAGTAGGCTCTCCTTTCGAGTATCCCACATCCACACCAACTCCCTTCTTGTATTTCAATCTTTCGCTTCATTTTCTTGAAGAACCCTGTATTGTACTAAGTGAGGTGGGTACTGAGTGGAATGCTTCCTTTGTTGGGACGGATGTATCTGAACTTCATCTTCACTCTTTGGTCTCTTCAATATTTTGACCATCCTTACTTCTTTGTTTTGAAATTGGTCTAGAAGTCGTTGATATTATTCTTTCTTGGGCCACTCAATCTAGTCAAAGTCTTCCAGAGCAGCGGGCAAATCTTCCCAAGAGTATTCAAGATTTTGTATCACATCTTTTATGTTCATTTTCAGCAGGGCAACATCATGCATAATGAGTTCCAAACTGGTACATTGAGTAATCATCCGCTTGTCCCATCCTTCAAAGGTAGCTCTAAAAGCAGTGAGGATCCATTTCTGCGGACCTCCTATAATTGTAAATTCAAACTTTCTTGGACAAAAGTATTCCCCACACATCCTGGACATCAACGTATCATTATGTCTATGTGAACTATCTTCTCTGGAAATTCTTTTAGTCGTACTTCAATGTTTTCTAATCACACCATGTGTGGTACAGACTTGGATTGAAATCCACAACGCTTCTTATAAGGCTTGGTTACCTTTAGGCCCATTTGTTGCATAACCTTGAGAGACATCATATTGGCACCAAAACCTGTATCTAACATGAAATTGTTAAGATATTTGTCATTCATTCTTAAAGTCATGAAAAAAGGAGGATTCTCACCGTAGTGGATCCCCGGTAATGATTTGATTGGAGCATGATTGGGGGGTCCTCATGCTCAGCCCCGAAAAGAAGTTGTTGAAACGCCCTTTGATTGTCGGGATATTAATGGCTTCTTTTAGAGGAACGTCCACATGCATCTTTGCCAAAGATCCTTCTAAGTCAAAATCAAGAGTAATCTTATCGGCTTTAGTTCTTGGGAGGAGGAACTTCATAATTTTTTGATTGATTACTTGTAGATTGGCTTGGGTTCCTCTTCTGATATACCTAGACTTCTCGCTTTAGCATCTCTCGTGATTCCTGGTCCGTTAAAGTTGATTATTGCTAACCTTGCTAATCGTGCTGCTTCTTTCAGGGCCTGCTGATGTTCTATATCAATGATGTTTATTTGAGGGCATTCAGAGAAGTCAAAAGTGCACTTGTTGTTATCAAGATTATATGACACTCCCATCTTCCCAATGTGTCATAATCAGATTCCGCATAACTGTGGATTCTCATCCACAACATTTGTAGAGGCTAAAGTATTTGCACTTCTTACTTTCATTCTTTGGTTTGTAACTCTTTGATTTCCATTTTGAAATGGCCCCCTTGAAAGGAGGTCTAGATGCCTGGGTCCGACCTTTCAATTCTAATGATCTGGTTCATCATTTCCTTTTGATTCTTCATGATACTATCTACCGAAGCTTGTAATTTAATCGATACCTGCGTATCGATTCCAAAATGTGCCCAGCATTGTGGACCGCTTTTTGTTTGATATCTATCTTCCCCTTAGTCGGCAAAAGGTCTACCTTAGATGACGTAAGGTTCCCTCTTCACCTTGGGTCAGTAGTTATTGAGTTTTGAAATGGATCGAGGATTTTGGCTCTCAAGAAGATGGAATTCCACTGGCCAGTGAAAGATCTAGTATAAAGGTGCATGAGATAATCATCTTTCTAGTTGATGGTTGGGAGGAACTTCACGGAGTGCAAATTTCCAAATTTGGTATGAAACTCCCTATTGATTCATTTTCGTGTTTTGGCAATCCCATATAACCCAAGTAGTATGTTTGGGCCCTCTTGATGCTCCAATCTTTGAGGAAAAATTTCTAAGTTTATCCAGCATGGTTTTGATTACTCACCGTGTCAGATACCAACGCCTTGAAAAGATCATAAAGTGTAGTGGAGAAAAGATTCATGACCAAGTCTTCAAGATCATCAAAGAATGGGGTGGAAGTCAAAAATGCCTAAAAACTACTCATGTGTTCTTCGACACCAATAGCATCAATGTCAGGTAAACTTAGGCAACCACTTTTCATAATTTTGGGTGGCATTTGCCTAGGGTGTCCGTGCATGCACTAACATGTCTAAGGGTTTGAACAAGTTATATGACCATTGTCTTTGATTATTGACGTGGTTTGTAGTATCTACCTATGTGTGATCATTTTTAAAGGAAGTCCCTTTCCAAAAGTGACTTGACAACAAGTGAATTAGTAGGGAGGCTCTTCCAAAGTTAGAGGGAGGGTTAATGAACCTCCTTCCGGGTTTTAGATTCACCGATAGTTCCTAAACTACCAAAGAATAGGGGAAAGGTAGTGGAGTCGCCAATTAAGCTTACAAGAAAGTGAGGCAAAGCTTACCAAAGATATGTCGCTGAGGAAGGTAGACTCAGTTCCCTCGGCAATGGCGCCAAAATGTTCATCACAATGCTTGTAGGAAAGGTTTAGTAGCTTGAAGTCAAGGCTCAAATCAAGGTAACAAGAGCTTCCCCACCCACCTGCCACCCTGATGGGGAGCTCTTTCTATTTAGGGTGGTTAACCTAAGGGAGACGTCCCTAATCTAGGGTTCTCACACTAAAGGTCTAAAGGATCAAGATGATGTTTTCTCATAGATTACTACCAAAGAGATAGTCAAAAGAAGATATTCCATCGGATGGCACCTCGCCATGTGAGACAAGGCAAATAAAACCAAAGAATGTACCGCACATAGTACTTCAAAGTATTAATGACTATATTTACTATGAGCAATAATATGTAATTATTAACGGGTTACCGAGTTGAAAATAAATACTTATAATTTTATACCACTTCTTCACAAATACACAAGAGATATTAGTCATTCAATGTATAAAATCAATCTTTATTATATCACAATGTAATAAATATCACAAATCATCATTGTTGGGTCACTATCACAGATGGGTGATGTCAGCTCTAGTATTAGGTCAATTTTTTTAAGACAATGAGAGGAAAGTTATGTCAAACAAGCTTATGAATGCAAAACCTAAAAGCTCCATTAAATAGGTGACTATACCACAATGTTCTAAGGCCAAAAAAGGGTTTTAACAAGTATGACGACACCTATATTGTTGTCAAGTTAGTTTGATAGGAGGGAATAAGGATCGCTGCCAAAATAAACCAAATGAAAAGACTCAACACTTCTATGGCTATCAAAGGATTTCTTAGTCATGAAATTTTGGACCAATCAAGGTTCAAAGAAGCAAGGACGTCATCATCTAAACTAGGGTAGTAAGATGTTAGGTTAGTTATGAAGTTTCAATTGAAGAGGTTTTAAAAGAATGTTTTAAGCACAAAAACCTCAACGCTTTGTTCCTTAGGGGACTAGTGCCTTGGGTTAATGAGTCAAATGGAGAAAGGTTAATGGTTTGGAGAGACTTAAACCTAAGTACAAGAGGGTTGGTTTAATGGTGCTGTAAATGGCAGGGCCACCAAATCAAAACTCCTATGGGAGAGGAGTCTATCCGGCAAAATAAAAGCTAGGCCTCATGCTCCTCCTCTTCCTTAAGACTCTTTGGCAAAACAGCTATTTCAAACTATAAGTCTAGGGCTGAAAAGTGTTTCTTTGGGACAAGGATTTTCAAAACCCTGAGGTCAAAACCCTAGGTGTAAAACTAAATTAGCCTAGGACGCCTTCCTCTTCCAACTTATAATTCAAATCTAACTCGTAAAAAGAAAGGGTAGTAGCTATGGCTAGGCTAAATCTTCTTTAATCAATGGATAACAAGATTTTATCATGGGGACATGAAGCAACAAACCTACTTGTGTGATTTCTCCTAGGGTTTCAATGATTAAGCAAATAATAACAATGTAACAATACAAGTAAGCAATTCTACCCACAACCATTCAATAAAGAAGTTTTTCATGCAAAATATACCTCCTTACAAATCCATGAAAGCCAAATCAAACCCTAGTTGTAACACCTTCCAATGATAAAAGCACCATGCATATGTCAAAGATAATCCTCCAAGTGTAGTACCAACTCCAAAAAAGACAAAAGTAACCAAGACAAGAGCTAAAAAGGGCCAACGTCTCACAAGAGAGTAAGTTGTGTTCTATCCAAATGAGGGCTAAACGTCCTTAATTTATATCATCCCATGGACCTTTAAATTGGCTAAAAATAGGTCATTAAAAATAATACAAGGCTGACTCTATCATTATTCAATTATTTGTCAGCATTTAATGCTAAAATGCCAAAATGAGCTAAAATGGAGACGTTAGGCCCCTAAAGGGAAGACGTTCGCCCTTTTAGGGCAAAATCATCATCCGCAAGTAAAGACATTGGGCCCATCTAGGGCTCTTTAAATCTACCATGTGTGATAAACAAGCTCTAGCACATCACATTTGCTCCGTAAAACGCCCACTCATTCTGGTGGCGCCCTATCCATCAAGGCCATCGTCCCGTCTGTAGGGGCTGATCCCCATAGATCAAATCTTTGCCAAAATGTCTTGATGAGGGTGTCCTTCTCTTCTCTTCCATGCAAGGGCTTGTCATGACTGTTCCCGCCTCCCCATCTCAACAACCCTCTGATGGGCTCTTTCAAACTCCATGGAGTTCCTAGAAGCACCATCTCCCCATGTGCACCGGATCCTCTGGTACCTGTCATTTGCATGGTCCCAAGACATCAAAGACTACGCCTCCATGGGCTCATTAGTCCTAGACATCATAGCAATGTAAATCATACTACCAGTTATCAAACATATGCATGAAATCCTATCATATCATCTAAGAGCGCAAATACATTACACATGTGATCTACTATATAAAGATAATGAAACCGACATAACAACCTATTAGGCTAATACCCACAAGAGAGATGGAAATTTTCCTCAAAAGATTATTCAAGCCATGTTTAATGAGGTGATATGGTTTTAGGGATGTCCGTCATAGTAAGCATCCGGCATCGGTGTTGTCTATGGGTGCCTTTGTGGAGGCTGGGCGAAGCTAAAATCTGCCATGATGAATTTTTTCCAAGCCCCTATTGCTGTCTTTATCTCTTTATTCTCTTTTACTACAAGGTATGACCAGAGGATACATCACCATTTCAGGGCTTAGGATGACAACGCTACCCACTAGTATCTTCACAGTAAATGAGAAGGTTGGCTCGTGATGAGACCCCTTCCACATGCAACCAAAGGTCACCGCCTCGGTTTGCGACCGGGATATAGTGGCAATGTCATACTACCAAATACCTATGAACATAATGGGATCTGCTTGTGATGAGGCCTCCCATCCCTTGGTTAGGTCTTGCATTTACTTATTATTTTATCATTTTTTCTTAGGGTCCCTTAGTTTCTTTTATCGAGAGGTTTTTTATTGCCTCTCTGGGATCCCCTGGGCGAAACATCACTAGGTTTCATTTCCTATGGCTTTATCTTTTAATTAACTCTGGTTTTACCTCTTGGCCTTTAGACCCTCTTCCCACAAGACAAAGTGTACCCTCGAAGGTCATCCTAATGGCCGTGAATTAGGGAATGGGATGGATGAGTGGGTATAAGATGTAAAAGTGATAAGATGGTGGGAGCGGACGATGGCTCTCAAGAATCCCCCTTGGTGGCTAACCAAACCCATGAATACCTGCTAAGTTACCCATCAATCACCCAACAATGGTCAAGTGGATTAGTGTGTAAATCCAAGTAGCCATCTAAAATGAAAGGAACCTAATGATGTATATATAAGAAGGTTATAACAATCAAATATGACACATACCATGATACCTCTGACCAATTACTCCTCATGGAGCAAGAGTCCTTTCCATCACCACCGGCCTGGAAACTGCTACTGCTGACAAAACAAAAGATGATGAATGACAGGACAAATTTGGCTGAGAAGAAGAAAGATGGGCCCTCCAGGGCCATGCTCAAGTCACTCCTACTCTCGGTACTCCATGTCTATGACCATGTGGGCCTCGAGACATGATCTCCTAGTTATCCCTAGATATCGGGGATAACAGAGCCCACATGACTTTTGGCGTTTCATCTCCTCGGGTTAGGTTTTTGGATGTCTAGGACTTTTGGCATTCCTGTTTATTGTAAAAAGGCCTTCAAAGCCTCATTGTAATCATCTTCTTACGAATGCAAGTAGTCGTCACATCTCTTCTCAGAGATGAGATGCCACCATTCTAGCGAGTCTTTCACTCTGTATTTTTACAGTGTCTGTACATTTCTTTGATGAATAGAAATTGTGTATTATTGTATATTTGTGTTTATGGTTTCATCTCTGATACATTTATGTTATATTATTGAATTTTTGCAATATCTCTGTGCATTTCTTTATTATATCTCCGCTCTCATTTCATGCCGAAAATAATTCGGATCAATACCACAAGCAATTGGTAGATGAAAATGGACATCCACTTTACCCTACCAATTGTGACATTCCATCTTCCAGCCACAATCCTTGATTGGCAATGCTAACAATTGTATAGTATAATGTAATTTGAAAAAACAAATTATTGCATTTTGCTTACTAATATTATCGATGTACTAATGTTCAATATTTTTTAAATTATGATTATTCTGATGATGAATAACCTACCTACCATCTTTTGTTGCACCCCACAACAATGTCAACTGGAGAGAAGTTTACAATGAGAGCACAACTCAGAGAAGAAGCTTACCAATAATGGTTGAATCAACCACCTATTCAATTCCCACTACATCCATATTCACCAATTAGGAATGACTACAACAATAGTAGTTCTTCAAAAGTTGGAAATGGAGACAATAAAAAATAGGTTGGTATGGATGATTACTTACAAGATATGACTACTATGGAGATAATGTTGTTAGACGCATTCCAGAATGATGAGCTAGGGGATGATGCTCATATCAGTGATACCATTTTCGAAAGTGTAAAATTTGCTTCCACCACCCCTCTCTTTGGACCTAGTGCCTGGTCAAATTCTACCTAGCTTGGGACAAAAATGTTACTGTACAACATGAAAAAAAAATTTGGCATGTCAAACACATGTTTCTTGACAATATTGAGGTAATTCACCAACACGTTCCTTATATTAATTTTGAGAATTCTTGTCACACAATCAACATTGGAAATGGTTTCTTTCATAAATGTTAAATGACCTTTTAAATTTCTATTTCTCACTAACTGTAGGATATTGAAATATAAGGTTCTTCCTAGTGATAATGTTTTTTCTTGATAGCTGCGAAGAGGCAAAGCAATTGTTGAATGATTGTATTATATATATAGGAGAATATGTAGACAAAGAGATATTTCTTAAATGTGGGCATGACATGTACCATAAATGGAATAAAAATGGTAAATGACATGGTCCTCCTCATAAGATATTGAGGCACATGCCTATAATCCCAAGGATTCAAAGACTCTTTCGTTGCAAAGAATTATCTATGTTGCAGGGATGGCATGCCTCACACAGAAGAGATTCAGGAGTTATGTGAATCCCAACATATTCAATATACATGAAGCATATAGAAAATACATGGCCAGAAAAATTCAAGGATGAAGTGCGAAGTCTATTACTCAGCATAGAAATGTATGGCGTGAACCCATATTCCCTCCAAAACACCAACCATTTTGTTTGGCCTATAGTAGTGATCAATAACAATTCCCCCCCATTGTTTTCCATGAAGAACGAACATCTTATGTTGGCTCTTATAGTCTCTAGTAGAAGACAAGTGAAGAATATGGATGTCTACCTACAACCATTGGTAGATAAATTGAAGGAATTATGGGAAGGGATACATGTATATGATGTATCAAGACCCATCACAATAGAGAGAAGTTTTACATTGTATGGAATATGTGCTTACACCACACATTATTATCGAGGATTAGGAGTTTTCTATAGTAATTAACATGTTTATTGATTTGTTTATATATGCAACAACATTTATTTTCATATTTATTTCACTGTGATTGACATTCTATTCTTAAACGCTTATGTGCTATGTATACAATACTTTCATAGGTCTTGTAAATAAAGGCTATCATGGATGTAAATGTTGTGTATATTCTCTAAAGGCTAGGTGGTCCAACCACCTATGTCAACTAGTGTATGACTGATTAAGGGTATTCCTCCCAGAAGAACACCCTTATAGAAGAGAAACATCTTCTTTCAATGGTAAACCAGAGAGAACCCAAAGGCCTGCAATAATGACATGAGCATAATTGATTAGAGAATATGATAGAGAGAAGGAGAAGGAGATTACAAAAATATTTGATTCAAATGGGGATCGTATGTTCGATGATGTAGATTTATTCGACACCTATGTTGAGAAATTTCCCATTTGGATGAAAAGGAAATATATCTTTTATGAACTCCCCCACTGGGAACATATTAAGGTTTCCCACTTACTAGATCCCATGAATATATTTAAAAAAAAAGCATTTTCTTTATGGAAGCACATATCATCAAAATAAAGTGACACATTGGCTGTGAGGAGAGATCTTATTTCTTCAAAAACTAAAAAGAAACATTGGCCAAGACAAGAAAGTATAGGAGAGGTTGGTCCCTCCTGGTGTTTCAAAGAAGGTGATGTCCCATGGATTTTGAATAAAGAAGATCTTTCTTTGGCAAATGGAGTTATATTGGGTCTAAAGGTGTCTTCTTTATATGGGTTTTACCTATGATGATTCTTCACTTTCTGTCAAGACCATTTGTATGGTTTGAAATAACATGACCATTTGAACCTTCTAAAGGTATGATGTATGTAAAAAAATATGATTTTATTATTTTTAATTTTTAATTTTATGCCATGGGATAAAACATGATAGATTTTTTATGTGTTTACTTTGTAGTATCATTGTCCTCTGCTCATGCGCGGGTGTGTGAACCATGAATTCCCCCGTGACCTAAGGAATGCCATATATAAATTATATTCATTTGTATTTTGTATCACATCAAAAGAGATTCATATGGCTAGCATTCCACGTTGGCGTCAAGAGATCGCTGAGATCGTTTGTATGTTTGAGAAGGAACTACTACTTATTTTCATAGACTTGTAGGTTCATATTCTAATTGACCTAGTAGATGAGGTTGAATTAATTTGGGTGGTCTCCTATCGTTGGATGTTTTTTCTTAGAGAGGTACATGAAGAAATTGAAAGGATTTGTTTGTAAAAGGGAAAAACCCGAGGGGTCTATGGAAGAGGGGTACATATCATATGATTATTTCTTTTATGCCAGTGAGTACATCAAGTAGATCGAAAACACACCAGGTGCAATGATTCAGGATGACGAAATGGATGAAGACAAGAGAGAAGGGGAGCTTCTCCAAACGAATGGAAAAAGGCGCTTTATAAATAGTAAGTGATTTATCATTTCTCAAATTTATACATAGTAACTATTCACACTGAACTTCATAATGTATATTTTCATGATCTCATATGTGTTATATGTTGGTTTGATTTCATGAATACATCAGTGAATTCAGAAATTGATTCCATCAATAAATTCATTCTTTACAATCCGGAGGCAACATAGTCATGGGTCGCATTGTACGAAAAAAAAGAGGAAATGGGAAAGTGACATGAAATAATTCAAACAGTTTAATGGTTGAAGCATGCCTTATCCTAATCATTTAAAAGAAAATATGCCAATGATATTCCCCAACAATTGGGTTTCTAACCAATTCAGAGAGAAATATGGTGCATTCAGTTGTTACACGTGTGAAGAAGATGATGTACTAAACATAGGGATTGGTTGCAAAAACTTGGTAATAATATTTTTTTGTACATAATTTTTAACTTTGTAATGCACATTTGAATTGTAAGTACATCTATATTGTTTTATATTTTAATGGTCGGGTTATTAGACACATACTCACATTATGATTTTTTCATTTTTTTAATAGGTGCATTTTTTCCTATCTATGTGGGAATATGGACATCATTTTCGCACGTAGAATGCATATGGTGCACACATGACAGAATATTGTGGAGTGGAAGTCAAGTTCAACCAATCTAGTCATGCTAGCCACCATGATCAAAACACCATACATGGGAAGTTAGGTTATGCTAGAAAGATACAAGAGATCATTCAAGTGGACTTCTCTTCTTTCCAATGTGTTATTTTTAGGTGCAATTGGTGGGACACATTTGATCGGAATAATGTAAAGGAATAATGTGGTCAAATCATTGTGATCACATCTAACAAAAGGCAAGCATTTTCTAATATCATCATCAAACACATCTAACTAGCATCATTTAGCATACACATTCATCAAACACATTTAACATTAAACATATATGACATGACCTAAAAATGTACACATAAACATCAACATATAAATTAATTAAGTATATCATCATGATGAACAAGAAAAATGCACGTTTAATGAATAATTCTATAGCATACACACCTATCAAGCACATTTATAAAAACATATCTAACATGAACTAAGAATATACACATCAAGATCAACATATAAATAAGTACATCATCAACATGATTGATATAAAACAAACACCACACACACACATATATATATATATATATATATATATCATGGACAAGTCAAATAACTGGTATAACATATCTGGTCCAACTAGTGGTATATCCTACAAATCTACAATAGTAGTGGAGGCTTGGTTTGATGTGGAAGATGATGGATGATGAATAGGTCCTTCCTTCTCATCTATGTGAGGTGAAAGAGGAGGATGAGGAATAGGTTTAGAACGCTCATCTAGGTGAGGTGAAAGAGGAGGATGATGACTAGGTCCAACATGTTGATCTATGTGAGGTGAAAGAGGAGGATGAGGAATAAGTATGACATGCTCATATAGTTCAAGTGAAAGAGGAGGAGGAGGAATATGTTTTGCCTCCTCATGATCTGGGTGAGGTGAAGGATTAAGAGGAGGACTTGGAGAAGGATGATTGTGAACACCCTCATCAATCGATGGGGTACTAGATGAATAGGCCATATTGGAAGAATAGTTGTGCCTGTCATCGAGAGCCCTCCTCACTACAAGTATCCTAGTAACATTGATGACATGACACATAAGAGGCATAAAATCATGCGGAATATCCCTCCAAAGCTGCAAGAGTGTATGATTTTCCCTGATGTCTCACATTGGGGAAGGGTAGATTCCCACCTCAGTCAAAAGTGCAGAGAGTCAATCACGCAAATCCAACCTGAATCTAGTATCGGGCCTACAGTGCATGTCATTGGGTATCTGCACCTGAGGACCCTGACTTGTCGCGACCTCATGCATCATATCTTTATCATCATTTCCTAGGTAGGAGGTACATCCCCAATGAAAGTGTCAATATATAAAAAAATATATAGTACAAAACAATAGTTACAGATTTAATTCATTAAACAATTTAATAAAACAAGTTAAAGAATGTGTTAGAATTAATTTTATTCTAATTAAGAAAGACAATAAAATGAAACTATATTAATTTAAACAAAAAACTAATATTACCTCTATAATCTAGTGGATCATCTAGTGTGAATAGGATGTTCGAACATCCTCTCTAATCCAAACCTGTGTAAGGGCATGACACCATGATGAACTTGTGATCTGTCGCACTTCCTAGTATCCCTAGTGTGTCTTGTGAAATCCTAGCTAGAAACTCTGGATGGCCCCTCTTGGGCATCATCCCCCCTGACATGTGCATCCGCACATGAGTCCTCGACGTAGCAAGCTAATGGAAAAAATTCTACCTCACCTCGGGAAACCTCTCAAAAAATAATCAAAACAACTCTGAGGAAAAAGGAAAGTCTAACCTCCTACGCATAATAGCACGAAATTTGTTGAGCGCTATACAAAACTGTCACAAAAAACTGCTAGCCCGTTTTATACACTGTGGCCTCTATACCAATTAATCAACATAATACATAATAGGGCATCTAATGCTCTTCCCATCACTAGTAAAGTGGGATATGGTAGTCACTAACAGTGAGAGGCACCTAACCTCCTCTGCATTGAAAGACGTGATTTTCAGATGTCCATCAAACACCTGAAAATAAGATGGGGATAGTATATCAACCCCAATATATCATTGAGAGTACATGAGTTGACTTTCAGCTGTAGCACCTACTGGGAAATATGGGAACTGGGGAAAATCCTTCCCTCTCCTGGATAGCCCAGTGATAAAGTAAATATCCTCTTCAGTGGGATGGTACCATTGATCCAGATCCACATGAAAATCTTGTCGATGGACATCCCATTTACGAATCGGATGCACCAAAAACCTAGAGTACCCATTAAGGAATATAGCCTCCTCATAGCACTTAAGGAGGCCTACATCCCTCAAGAGTACATGAGTCGTTGCAGTAATAGGGAGAGGGTACAAATCCCTCTCCCTCTCCCTTGCCTCTCATTCCTGTACAACATTGTACAGGTCTACCCTCTACTCCTATTGCTATTGGTTCTCTTTCGACTCACATATATGCATGATTAACATATGAAATACATCATCCTCACTCATACATAAAACATAAAAAAAAATCTACTGAATGGTAAATTTATCTATAAATATGGAAAATAACTTCCTTAAAAAAATAAGTTAATTGCATTAAGGGTGCACCCTATAAATAAAAAAGAATAACCTCCTTAAAAAAATAAGTTAATTGCATTGGCAGTAATTCAAAAAAAGGTGATGGATTGTCATCGACGCATATATATATATATATATATATATATATATATATATATATATATATATATATATATATATATATATATATTGTGAGCATCGTTCATGATGCGTTAGTGTAAAGTAAAACACCGAACAAAATATGTTCTACTATGTTATGTGATGTGTTGGAAAACAGTACCGCACCGGGGTGCTACACTACAACTCATACTCCACGGTGTGCTACATTTATCCTACACACGAATTAAACCAAAAAAAAATTAAAATCTTAATGCATGTAAACAAGTATTTAGAAATTAGAAAAAAAGCGATGCGTATACATTCACTACACGCGTCGGTGCGTGTAACGAACATCAACACACCGTCACATAAACTTTTCCAAATTTCCTAGTATGAAACTTTTTACGGTGCATTCTAATCATTACTATCACATAGCATACGGTGTCACCAAAAAATTTATGGGGTGCACCACAACACAATGTTAAATTTCTCAGCGGTGCATTTTTTAAACATGAACTCCTCGATGCAAACGTTTTCCAATGCACTTCGTAAAAATATATCTAATAAGGGTAGTGCGCCATGTACTTTAATGACCTAGAGCATTATCCAAACTTTGAATCATTTCCCTACCAGTTATATGATTGTCTTCGGTCCATTGTTAAACGGATGTGACAATGTACTCAATTTCTCAATTTTAAATTTTAATATAGTGAAAAATTAAGTTATGAAGAAACAAGGATATTACCTCGACATTTTGTCTTCGGGGAGGCATGGTTGCGATGTACTAAAAAAAACTAAATTTCCCACCGTTTGGAAAAATTTGAAATTCACACACCGAGAAATGGACGAGAGGAAGGAAAGAAATGAAAGCACCAATGGTAGGGCTCTTCATATAGGCAAAGGTTGCACTGGTGCTTTTGAGATCTACAACATTGAAAATGGTAAAAAATATTTTTATCGTCGGTAATTTTTTTTTATAAAACCCTGTTCTCGTGTGCCCGATGAAAAACCGCACTCAACATACATGTTTAATGAGTGCATTGATTATATATATTTTTAAAAATATTCCTAGCACGGTGTGCACATTTTTGGGCACGTGTGTGAACTTGTGTGTTTATTACTACATAGTGCACCATCGTGCATTTTTTGAAAAAGTACAATGGTGTGAAAAAAAATTAAAGCATGACCCGGTGCGGTATAATACTAGATGCCCTAGTGAAACCTATTTTACATAGAGAACTACGTAAATTTGGAAATAAACCCTAACACGGTGGTCCATATTGGATCATCGGTGTGCACCGGTGAGCATGATACGCATGATACAATGGAGTGCATCAAAATATATTTTTTGACACAATCCTACATTGGTGCGTAAATATTTTTTATTTAACCATATAACGGTGCACTCTACTAAAAGTGCATCGATACTTCTAGTGTTACATTGCGCACCAAATATTTTTTAAAGAACACTATTATGGTGCGTTATTATTTTCGTAGCACACCGGATACTATTTTTCTTTATTTGAAATAACCCTGCTACGGTGTGCTAGTTTTGAGGGCACCGATGTGCCTGCTGTATAAAAAGCATCGATGGTTATGTACTTATAAAAGAATCGTCATAAAAACATCCACTAAAACATTCTCCCTCTTGCCTCTGCTAGTATTATATTCTCTAAATCGATTTTTGGGTTATTTTTATAGTGGCATCTGAAAAAAACTCTGTTAGAGGGTCTTTTACTTGTAGTGATTTTGGTCAAGGGTGATGATGATGATAAAGGGGAATGATTTCCTGATGATGTGGAAGTATGATCCAGATTATTTTAGAAACAAAATAAGAGCGAATATATAACAATGAAATGTACAATGATATCTGGGATATCCAATATTATAACAAAAATGTATGAGAGATGCAACCATAATCATAGATATACAGTAATACACAATTTTCTATTAATGAGTAAAAAAGTACAAAGACTGTAAAATACAGAGTGAAAGACTTGCTAGAATGGTGGGAGCTTATCTCTGAGAAGAGATGTGATGGCTACTTGTATCCATGAGAAGATGATTTTACAATGAGGCTCCAAAGGCATTTTTATCATAAATAAAATACAAAACCCTAAACCCAGAAGATGAAAAGCTAACAGTTTTGTGGACCCCGTTTTGGGTAGTTTGGTCTATCAACTTCCCAGGGATGTAACTTTGGCATGCGATCTTCGTTTGGGGCGCACGATAGATTGTTGGAAAGGTATCATTGAGGATATTAATTTTGGGGTATCATTTAGAGATTTTGTATATATTTAGAATCTATATCCCAAAAAACCTTCATTTAGGCCCTCAAAATAGCCCCGAAAGTTAAAAACTGCTAAAAATAGTAAATTGTCAAAATTGTCAAAAAATTGTTTTAAGTGAGTTGCAAAAGGTGGGTGGCCACTAATAGACATATCGATCAAAGTACCATGTGTCACAATATGTGGCAGGTGGTGACAGGGTCACATGCCAACCCTATGATGATATGTATAGCCACGTCAACCCAAATGTCAAGATGTGGGTGGATACACGTGTCATCCCATGATAAGTAGAAGGACCAAGTGTGATTACATGTTAGTATTAAGTATGGGGACAAGTGTATTAACCCAAACCCTCATATATATAGGTTAATATATTTGGGTCGTCGGTGTTAGGTGCATTGTCCTTAAAGCATGAAATTTTGGTGAAGTAGAGTGATGGCCCAAGAGTGTCAATGATGATGAAGGCTTGGGAAGATCTGAACCATTTATTAGTTATGGCGGAGGTGATCCCCACCGTAGATATTTTTAGGTCCCATTTAAATATGGAACAATGATGATGATGTCATGATGTTGACATGGGACGCCATCATGGAAACCAACATGTCTCTAGGGTGGCAAGTGTCACATGTTGAGTGATTAGAGAGACTGGACTGGTCCTGGAAGGCCAAGAGGTCCTTATGCCTTTGATTATGATGTAGACCATTGAATATATATGTTGTTAAATCCTAGCCATTCATGGGAGGAGGGCGATCTAAGGTCTAGATAGAGGGCATGAGGAAGGTCTCCGATGATGAAATCATCGTCAGAACAGAACTCACCCGAGAGTGCCAACAACAAGGGATCACCGACGACAACGATATATTGGGGTGAAATGACAATCGTTGATCGACAGATAGGTGAGACAAAATATAGACTTTGGATTCTAGTGGGTCCCTCCTATCAAATGTAAAATAGGTCATGGATGTGGGTGATATCCTTCATGAAAGATTGATATGCTGATCAAATCCTTTGTAATTCAAGTCCCGATATCCATCAAGTTTGGGGTAGTTCCAAAAGGAAATTTTGGTTGGGGTGATCGATACTCCGTGGAAGAGGAACCCTAACTATTAGAAAAACAAGATCGCAGAGAAATAAAACATGATTGCATAGATGTTATATATATGCTATGCATATCATCTATTATGTAATATTTTTTCTATGATCAATAAAATTTCCTTTCCTAGGACACTTCTGGAAATTAACACCTCTAAACTCATTTATTTCACATATAATATATAAAATATAGGATGACATATATAATTTAGAAGAAGATTCAAGTTTAGTTAACTTAAATTTTGATAAATCTTTAATCAAGTTATATGATAGCATATGTTCCTAGTTAAACACCAATCTCTCTTTTACAATATCATGCATTGAACATATCTAAAAGACTTTAAAATTTCAGACATCATTTTCCACTTACAACATGTTAATAAAAGATATAACAAATATGTAGGGTTCTCTTAAGTTACTGGATGAATAAATACCACTATTTATTGATTCAAAATGGTTCCCTTCAATCCTCCACTTCTCAAGCACTTTGTGGTAGTTATTATTAAACCCCACAACCCATTTTGATGTCATTTAATTTTTCATCATTGGATGGGTCCACTGGTATGGGAAATGAAGGGAATATATTATCCTTAAAAAGATAAAAAGGTATCTACCATTATAGGAAATATGTTAATCCTAGGTGACTCAAGGTGTCTAAGAAAATTAGCCTTCTAGTTTCTGCGGGGGTTTCCTCTATTGGTATATGTCCTTCCTCCACTATATTTTTTTGCTTCTATATTCTTTTTCTTCTTTTGAGTTATACGATTTTTCTTTTTTGGAGCGATATAGATAATCTTGGTAAATTTTTAAATGATAGAGGATATCAAACTTAGAACATGGAAATAATAATGGTGTAGAAATTCAATTTTCTCTTATTAAATTCACATTGCACAGATTAAATGAAAATCAAGGAAAACAACAGTAAATTTAGTTATAAATATGTGAATTCAAGTAAGCCCTAATTTCAAATTCATTTTGATAACAAGTGCTACTACTAGTAGTCAAAACTGATAATGAGCCAAAAAAATCAATGTCCCTTGATTCTAACTGATTATCTAGCTTAAAATCAATTGAAAACTCAAGCATTATGATATTGGGAATAGGGCTCTCCACAAATAATATGAATGATTAGACTACAAATATCTTAATCATAATCACGAAAATCGAGAATTGGAAGAATCAAGGAGAAGTAGTGATAATAAATGATGATTTAATAATCTCTATTTAGCTCCTAAATCTAATAAAATTAGAAAATGGAAACTTAAAACTAGTGCATGAAAAAACACATAATTTAAAACAAGAAATGATTGAAACATATTATAGCGAGTGAAGTGAAGAAATCAAGAAAAAAATCAATGCAGGTACCCAAAAATACAAATAAGATAGGTACATAACAACACTAAGCTACAAAACAACATTGCCTAAAACTCTGTTCTAAACAAAACAGCATTAACTAAACCATAATAAATTCGAATGTGCTACTAATATTTTGGTTTGTGTGAGAATTGGTGATGATTGGCTATGTCAAATAAAAATGACAAATCATCGATGCAATTATGGACGACATTAAATAAATAAAATTCAAAATATAACATATCTAAATAACATTCAAAATTCCTTCATAAGCTTTAGATCAAGGTGAAGGATCGATATTTGAATCACTTTCGATGGTAGCGAAGAAATAAAGAAATGAAAATCTTAAAACAAGCTAGCTCTCTAATTATGTTGAGGCTAAATAAAATAAATTATAAATGAAAATATTCTGATAGTATCAAATCATAAAGATATATCATTCTTGGGATGATCTCAACTTGTATCAGAGAAAAACAAGAAATCAACTTGTATGAAATCTCCAAGGGTGTATGAGAAAAAATAAAATTCAACATTTGTGCAATCTTCAATAGTATTGGGATAAAACCAAATATTGATTTTCTAAAATACTCCAATGGAATCGAATAAAAAAAATTCAACTTTATGAAATACTCCACACGACCATCGAAAGAAAATATTGAAAGTAAGAAAAAACTTAGGAAATAGAAGAAGGCTTCTCTCCACCATCAGAGAGTTCAAAAAGATTGATAATTTAAAAGGATTCAATAGAATTGAAAAGGGATAAAAAATTGATTCAAAAATATTCGCTCATAGGAAAGATCATTTTTGAAAAGGCTCTAAGAAATCCAATCATAATGCAAAATATTTTTCCAGAGGAAATCCAATCATAATGCAAAATGAGAAAGTGACATAAGAAATCATGTATTAGGAAAGAGTGAGTCCTTGAATTAAATTGAATTCAAAGTTGGACTTGGATCAATCACCAGTTATCCAAGTGGAAAAACATTGGGTGGAGACAAAAATTCTCTATTATTTGCCATCTAGTTGTGGACTAAAACTAAACGCTTAAATTTAAATTCAAAGTTCCTTATCCTCAACAACATGAGTCCCCAATTACTTCCTTAGAATTTAATCTCAAATAGTCTTATTCCATAATTGCAACAATTCACGAGCAAATAGAAGAGCATGTTTTTAATGATATTCATTTCTTTATGGCATAGTATAGTGCTTAAGGTTATGGTCATAGTCATAGAATTTTTTAAGAGAGGGTTAATATTTTTGTAGATGGGTTATTTAAAATCTCTATGGTGTTTCTCCATTGTCTACGAGTATTCATATCCCTAGTGGAATCACCTTATTATTAGTGGAATCACTTTATTATAACTGCCCTTGTTGTGCTTTGAGTGAGCGTCCATAATCTCAATAGAGACGGATCCAAAAATGTACTAAATTTATTTTTCCAATCCTTTATCAATTTATATATATATATATATATATATAAATATATATATATATATATTTAAATAACTTCTTTAAAATTTTATATGGATGATACATATTTTTAGGAAAAGATTAGCCATGCTTGTATGATAAAAATTTTCCCTATAAATATTTAACTTTGGATGTATCACAAGTCACCTTACACATGGTAGCTTATTTAGTGTGAGTGGATTGAATCCTTTAGTAAACTACTTCATTACTAACATCGATGATGTAAGAGTCTTCAAAAGTTCATACCTTGGAAAGCTCTGAGTTCCACCACTATTTTGGGTGTCAAGAAACTTTAATAGTACTTGGTTAATAGATCTTGTATTTTAATGATGGTTAATAAGAATGTGATAAATTTACTAAGATCAAAAAATTTCCATTCAAATTCATAATGTTCAATCAAATATAAAGAAACATTTAAATAATTGATCATCATATGAGCAAGTAAAGTTTTGGAAAATTGTGATCAAATGTAATATGGAAAATTAAAACTCACAACTAATGCAACAAAATTAAATGAAAATTATTAGGAAAATCTAAAAATTAAATCACTAAAGAATAAAACAAAAATACAAATATATTATGTACAGACTCGCTTACTTAAAGGGAAATAAACTGAAAAATTGTTTCAAAATATGGCCATTAATAGGGAGAGTTTCAATTTCTCCATCCATATTTTGCAATATGTATGTTTCAAGGAAAAAAATTCTACAATCTCAAATGGTCCCAACCAAAGCTATTGAAAATTTGTATGTTTCCCTTCAATCTCATTTAATTTATTCCATTTAATTTCTAGATCTCTAACGTGGAAATCTCGATGAAAACTTGTCAAACCACCATTTAAAATTTGTTTGGTAAACAATTTTTTTTTTTATCTTTCTCTCTCGTCTTCTAAATACAATAGGGTATTAATTTGGTATTGAATAGTGGTAGATTTTTTTCCTTGAGAGGATCAAGAAAGATGTAAGGAAGGAAGGATACTATTCAAGGGAGAATGGATTCCTTGCCATAAAAAGGAAAGAAATGAGAGGTACTAAGGCATCCTTGCGAGTAGCTATGTCTACCCATAGGGCATTAGGAAGTGTGTTTGATATGTAAATTGTTGGCATGAATATTCTACTAGGACAGTTTGTCACAATATATTTGATACATCAAACTTAAATCTACACTATGAAGGTTAAATTCCTTTAAATTCAAGAATATTTAGTTATTGATTTTCTTCTTATGCAAGAAATACCTCAAATGAAAAAAATATATAACAATAAAAAAAATCACAATAATTCAAGTACAAAGGAGAGGGAACTCTCTATCGAGACAAAAGTGTGGCATGTTAGGCTACTACAAAACATTAACCCCTTCTATTATGATTTCTGATTTTTTGAGTCCCTGTTTTTCTTATCTACTATGGAACAAAACACAATAATTCACAAAATGGAACCTCTTCTCCTCCTAGTGGCCTCATATTTAACATTGTCAATTTGAAAGTCAAACGATCACGATAGCCCCACACTAAGTTATTAGGGAACTCTTCATTCAAAAAGAGTTCAAATTGTTTAACGACTTTAAATACAATGAATTATTTCTTGTCAATTGTTGGGAAATTTAGTTGAACACCTTGCAAGACCATGATCATAAATGAAATAGGAAATTCATTCCTTTTCCCATCCTTTTAGGTGTGCACAATAGCTAGGAAGTGATCGGATGTGAATGTACACAAGAATAAATAATTGTTAAAATCAGGATTCAATAGAATCCCATACTTCTTACATGTTTCAACCAATATTGTGTTGGCATATTATATCATAAACATTGTGTTGGTATATTATATTATATTATAACACTATGAATTTCATTAACTTGATTAGTTTTTTTTATTTAAAAATAAGATTTTTTTTTTTTTAATTTCGAAATAAAATGAAGAGTTAATTATGTTTTTTTCATATAAAATAAAATAAAAAAAGTATTTATGTATTATATTGTAATTCAAACATATCATAAACATATTTTATAATAAAAAAAAAATTCAAATAATAAAATATTGTTTGAGTATAAAATATTGAAATGTTCAACATTTAAAGCAAACAATTCACAGCTATCTTCTTGCCCATTGTTTGCTGGAAATTTAGAAAAATCAAGATAACATAAAACCCCCTATCCCCAATGTTACACCCAACATGCACCACCTTTCTTCTTCATCCATTTAAGAATTTATTTAAAGGGGAGGGATTGCGAGGACTAGGCAGTTTTTTCATGTCTTTCAACAATATTTTAATTTTTTTTAATATTAAAATAAAAATTAAACTTGATATATTCTAATTGTTTAATATTTATAAATTTTCACTAACTTATTGAATTAATTTGGCCAGCTATATTTCTCATTGTAACTTAAGTTTTAAAACATGGTAGAAAAAACTTTCACAAACACAATTTCACAATTTTAATATGTAAAGAATAAAAATTATAGTCTATAATAAAATTGGAAATCCATAAATACATGTTTATAAGTCACACAAAATAATTGAATATCATAATTTTAATCATTTATATATAATAATAATAATAATAATAATAATAATAATCTATTTTTAAGGTGAGACACTGGTAAGTCTATTGAAGTATACAAACCTTATCCCTTCTAGATTTGAACTTGTGAATAAATCACCTATAAATATGTGAATTCATAAAATATACATTTTTTAGATATATCACAAAACCTTTTTAACACTGTATATATAAACAATTATTTATATATGTATGGGAAAATATTAAAAAATTTAAGTAAATGAAAAAAAAACAAATTGTATATTTTTTAAGCTTAAAATTATCAATCATGTATATGATACATATGAAAATACATGGAAACAAGGTATGAAATTTACTAATAATTTAATTTGAATAAGACAAAAAAGTAAATTGTATATAAAAAATTCTGGTTGTATCATACAAATGAAAAAAAAAAAGACTTAATCAATCAATTTATTGTTAAAAAAATGTATTGGTTTCTTCACTTAGATTTTATTATATTGATGGGCATTTTTTAATTTGGAAATAGGATAGAGGGTGTAAAATTGGATGGCAAGATACATCTAATTGCAATACTTATATCTTATTTTAATATCCACTATTCAATACTTTAATTATTAAGTGGTTAATTACAAAATTAAAAAATATGTCTAATTAATAGATAAAATATATCTACACAAATGGTGATCCTTATATCTATTTTCAATACTAGTGATAATTTTTCCCTTTTTTTTTTTGATATAAAATGACATTACACATAACATTACATATCTACATCTTTATACAATAAAATAAGAGAGTATTTTGTGTTTTGTTGTAAGTTAAATATATGATATACATTTAGTCATAATGAGTATAGACTCATCTTAACTCCTCTTATAGAAAGATCTAGAGGGATCAAACCTATCTCTAAAGGTGCAAACCCTTCCTCAACTTTTTTAGAGAAAAAGTTCAGAATAAACATATACAATTTTCATTTACTTTTTTTTTATTATTATTATTTAAAATTGACAAAGTTGAATTTAGGCACCTAATATTGGAGTGTAGAAAGCAGCTCTCTGAGTAATGAAGAATTTTTTGACATGACCAGATGTAATAACTCACTTTACATTTGTTTTAGAAAAACGTTTTTATAATGGCTTTGTCTAACTGTTCTATTAAATCTACTATATAAATTTGCACAAAATCACTATTTTTTGTTGTTTAATATCTATTTCTGAATGCATAAATGAATTTAACATGCTTAAAAATCCCTGGAACACTAAAATTATACAAAAATAATCACTCTAATCTATAGATCTAACAATTTCTCACTGAATTTTGAAAACTATCTATGAAAAATATAATCTTATAAAAACCAAACAAACCAAATTTTACACACAAAAGAAAAAATAATAGGATCTGTCTTCTACTTACTATCGATTTCATATTCCTTCCAAAATAAAGCAATTATCACACGTCAGCGAAGTTTCCACGCATGGACGAGAATATCCGAAGGCGAATAGGAGGGATTGAAATAGCCAGATGCGTGAGAAGGAGACGAGGTATCTTTAACCTTCTTAAACAAGAAGGTTGCAGGCTGCCCATGGCGGTAAAGCCAGTCATGCGCATCCCACAGTACGTCGAAATAAGCTCGATGAGGACTGTAATCGACATAAAACTTCTCAATTCCCCTAAAATTCCATACCAAATGTTTCGCTCTCACGGCCACTCGAGTACCAACCTTGATCACCATTTCCCAGGCCTGGGTAGTCTTGGTATCACACTCTATGCAAATTTTATACACCATACCTCCCCACTCTAGCCGAGCATTGGTACGGAACACAGTTTTACCCAGGCCATGCGTACTTGACGCCATAAGATTAGCCTGAATTGATACCCAACTAATTTCAGTGCCCTCCTGCTGCTGCTCGCTGTCTCGGCCACCAGTCTTCTCTTCTTCGCTCATCATTTGAGTCGATGGCGATGAACAAGATGCGCGAGCATGCACTAGTGCTGCGTTTTTATCCATCTGTAATCTGTTTAAATACCGGAATTAGGTTACTTGTTTATCCTTCAATTGTTTTGTCTTTTAAATCACTGGCCTGGACTGTGTGCTCCTTCCTATCACGATGATTGGTGATATATATACGTTTAGGTTACTTGTTTGTTTATCCTTCAATTGCTTTGTCGTTGTCGGCCACGAGGATCCCGCATTTGACGGCGAGGGAAATTTTGTCCTGTTCCAATTAGGGCTTTAGGGCCCTGATAATCTTCCTTGACACCCTTAGAGTGACCCGAATTCATATCTAGACATACCTTCTTATTCTCGAGTACTCTTAAGAATAAGAAATCTAGACATATCTTAATGTTCCAACCACACTTCTTGAGGATAAGAATATTTTGGTTTTTTATAGTAATAATAATAATTTAGTTTGAAGGTTATGGTCAAGCTAGAAACTAAATTGGTGTATGAGGTCTTTTTGTTTGTGGAACAAGGAACAAAAACTTTCAAAAAACTAGATTGTTGGGTACATTATGAGAGTTTGAAAAGAGTTTTAAAAACAAATTAAATCAACTTTCTAAATCTTTGAAGTTTGGAAGAAATTTATGAAGAATTAGATAACTATTCAACTTTTGCATTTTTTTTCATGTCAACCTACATTCTTTGAAGAAGAAATTAAAGAAGAACATTGGGTCAAAGCAATTGATGAAGAAATGTATTCCATAGAATCAAATGATACATAGGATCTAGTAGATTTTCATGAAGACAAATATTGTATTGTGTTAAAAGGGTTTATAAAACCAAATTTAATGAAAAGGGTGAATTTTAAAGATACAAGGAAAGACTAGTGGCTCAGAGATTTGCACAACAACCTCGAAATAATTTTGGAGAACATTTTTCACCAGTGGCCAGACTAGATATATGGAACTCACACAAATGTGATGGACAAAAAAGTGGCAATAGGGTGAGCATGAATGCACTTATGTAGGAACATGTGCACATTCTTAAGAATGCATATGCATTCCTGATGTGACAGGATCAACAAAATACGAACCACCACCCAGGATTCCACATCGGATCCCTATAGGAATGTGAACATGTTTTTAAGAATGCAAACCCGCTCTAGGAACACATGCATGTTCCTGTTGGGCCCAATTAAAAGTGTCGGCATCTATTTTTTTCCATTCCAACAACTGTGATGCGCATTTGAGAGGCAATTGAGAAAATTGAATCCTTGGAATTTGCTAATGGGGTGTCCAAACGATCCTGACATTGCATCCAAGGTATTCAAGGTATTTATTCGCATGCAATTTCATGTTTTTTTAATTTCCTAAAATATTTAATTTCCTATGAATTTCCTAAACTATTTAATTTCATTTTTTTTGTAATTTTCTAAGTTAATTTTAAAAATGGACCTAATTTATATAAATTGCATTATCAAATTGTAGAACAATAATTAACATGTAACCTAGAGAAAACCAAAAACTGACACAACCATAGGAAGACACACCAAATTCCAACCCACAACCGAGAAATGTAAACACATAAATTGATGAAGGGTTGAGGTGTCTTAAATCTATTTTTGAAGACTTGTGGAGTACTAGAGACACCAGCCAATTGTGATCAACTACTTCCTTTGACATAATTATATCATCCATTGCAATTTGCCAAGGTAAATTAACCAATATTTCTAATTACAAGGCTAGGATGCTTGAATATTATAGGAATGGTCTATATATAAACCAAGTGAAAGACTTGGACATTACAAACCAAGATTTGATGTCATTGCTCATTGATCCTAGAACTAGAATACAACCTCGAGTCACAAACAGATGCATTTGTATGGACTAGTGCACCTACCAACAATTTAAGGATAATTGGATGGATAGGTGGTTTTTTATTTTTGACAAAGATCATTGTAGTAATAGGGAGGTACCTCTATATTTTCTTAGGAAATTATGGGAAAATTTTATGTTGGGTCACCCTGTCAACTACTTTGACATTGGTGAATTATAGTTGGTGGGTTGTGGGTTTTCACAAGATAGAGAAAATGTTATGCATGAACTTGTGCTAGGTCCTCTTCCTCCTAGGAGAAGGCGTAACCCCCCTACTCAACATCCTCATGTCGTGGAAGACATCACCCATACAAAATTATCCATATCATCATTGACTCAGATCTTGGTGCAACATGGAAGTTTTGTAGAATTATTGCGGTAGGAGGTACATTCATATGATGTTGGGAGAGGGGTTATACCTTTATTCCCCACAATAGAGTACATCCATAAGACAGAGCATGGACAGATTAAGAATTCATGTGACCCTCATAGATGCTCAACTTCGAGGAAGATTTTTTATGGGCCGATGGAGGCCACTTGACATGATATTTTCCAAGAGGAAAATAGTATATTGATCGTCTTT